>JAPMOR010007769.1:35297-61299 GCA_026543865.1 Argiope aurantia | reverse complement strand
TTTTTTTTTTTTTTTTTTTTGCAAAAAAAAAAAAAAAAACTTATTTGAACAGCTTTAACGTAAAAAATACATTAGCTCATTTCAAGTATCAGTTTGTGTAATGTATATACATAAAAGCGTACATACATATAGAAAGAACTAAACATTATTGATATCCATTTAAATTTGAATTTAAAGCCCTTTCTTTTTTTTTTTTTTTTCATTTTGTTAAATTAGGAATCTAATTAACATTTTTTAATTAACATAATTAACATACAAAAACATTTTTTTCCTAAATTGAAAGTACGTTCTAACAGAAGAATTTATAACTTCCACTTAAATCTAAGTCAGGACTTCAGGACTGAAATTTCGAATACATAAAGAATTCTAAAAATCCTTACACACTTTAAGGATAGTTGGTAATGCAAAAAAAGATCACTACAGATTTTTTTTTGCAAGAAATTAAACAAAAGAAAATGTGATCAATGAACAAACACATTTCTGATGGAATGCAGTTCTACAACCCAGTTGAATATAGGGGTGTCCTTGGATCCATGGGCCAAACTTTAAGAGTAAGTAGAAGGGGCAAAGGGCATAGAGAAGCACTTTTTGCATAGCAGTATGAGGCTGGAAATGAAGAAAGGCGGAAAAATGCAGTGCGTACGAGAGTCCAATTGACTCTGATGAAGACCTCACTACAAAACTTTCATTCGCTGCTGCCATTTTGTTCATGAAACAACAGGCATCTTCGGAAGAGTACGCCACCCACTTGCAATATGGCCGCATGTTTTCCAAGAGCGGTTCTCTATTAATGTGTTAGCGGGCATTGTGAACGATCTCCTTATTGGCCCATACTTGCTCCCAACGGCAGAACGTATCTAATCCTTCAGGAAGAGGTATTACCAAAATTACTTGACAATGTTCCAGTTGTTGTTACCATGTGGTTTCAGCACGATGGGGCTCCATCCAATTCCTGCAATAATGTGCGCAATTACCTCAATACCGCGTCACGTCAATTTGAATAAGGACAGAATATGGCAGTTCAGTCTGTATCCCGAGCTTCCATATTACACCTACAGAAGATTGCTTCTATCTTGTGGTTCTAACCAGCATCAAGCACATGTACACAGAGCGAATCTTTTGGGGAATCAAGTCTCCAATGCACGACTCCGAATCCAAGCCGCCATCACAAAGCATTACATTTAAACGTAGATTGGGCCGATTCAGATATGATTCAATTTCGATGATTGAATAAAGCTTAGAAATTAAGTTAAAAAAAGCCTCAAACATAAAAAATATTCAGCTTTGATTCAATAAATTAAACCTTACAGACAACAGTTACAAAAATGTGCATACATAGTCGAGTGCCGTCTATCCATATTATTTGAGACCAAACTCGATCAGAACAAGAAAAGATTTCTTAAGAGAGGAGAAATTTGTTTAGATATTCGTCTTCCCTCTATTTTTGACAAATATTTGTAAAACACTTCAATGCATTTTCTCTAGAGTAAAAAATGGAATCTTCCCAAACGCAATCAAGGTACCAATTTCTCAAATTTTTCTTTTGAAAATTTATAATGTCTAGACATTAATAATCACAATTTATAATGTCTAGACATATTTATGTCTGACATTATGTCAACTCACCATCGTCCTCCATTTGAATATCGCAAAATAAAACAGCCCCGAACCTCAATAGTTGTACTGTCCCCAATTTCTTTCATCTTGTACTTCATCCAAGTTGGTTAACGATACAAAAGTAATGCTGTTAATTTGGTGGGTGAACAGCTGGTCGTTGAAATCCCTGGTTATCTTAAATCTATTAATATTCAATATTAATAGAACATTATAATTAAAATATACGAATTATCGTCTTACCACAAGCAGCCAGTTTTGCACTGGCAGATTTCCAATGGCTGCGGTTACAACATATACATATAACTACGATCAGCGGTTATTTTGACCGCTTCTTCCTTTTTAAAAGACAAAACAAGCCTTTTGCTAATATTATGTAAATTAAGACTTATAAGTATGCAGTTTATTTATTTAATAAATAAGTATTCGTAAACAAAGATTAATTAAACATACAAAAAATAATCAAAAACTATTTTATATGTATTTAAATCTTCAACATATGTAAACAAAAGCTCAATAAAAAAAAACTGAAATAATCAAAAATTATTCTAGCTGTCATCAAATTTTCAACATTTATAAATTGCCTCACAATAGTTTCCACTGAAAAATAAATTTGTTAAAAGCTACATAAATGAATTATTTGTTTATTCAGTTCGGCAGTGCACGTTGATTTCTTAATTTTATCTATACAAGTTCTACTAACATATTTTTTTACAAATCTCTAAAATTTTGTAGTCTTTGCATTCTTTTACCTAGATTTTTATGCTTACTGGAAAGAGTCTGACAATCATAAATTTCGTTCTCCAGTAGAACCCTTGGGGAACTTTGAAGAAATGAGCATCGCTCGATGCTCCTCATCCATATCCAAAATAAACTCGCAGCGGTTGATGCTTTTATATCCAATTTTCTCTTTGTAAATAATCCAGACATTTACCGCAGCCGAACAAAAATGTTTTTTTTTTAAACAACTTGCATTTATTAACGTCTAGATGAGGACTTCAGTGAGTATTTTCTTGCCCTCTGATCAAACAACAATTCTGTATTTCTTAATATTTCATTTGTATATCTGTAATATTTCATAACTTCGGGTATATTTTTTTTATTAGATATGATTTCCAATGTCAGGTGTAAGATACTCAGGAGCAGAACATTTTTATTCTTTTTTTTTTCCCCTTGATAAAAAGTAAATGATATACTGCTATGTTTAACAAACTTAGTAGAATGGAGTTCATCTCTATTTAAAAAAAATGAATAACGTACTTCTCTCTTTGAAAGATTTCACAGCTTATTCCTGTTCTCCAATTCGTTTACACAGATTATTCCTGCTCTCCTCATTCGTTTCACTAAATTCAGTGAAGTGCAGGAATTATCAGCTGTCGGGTATCTTTTAGAGTTGTGATAAGGTTCCATCAAACGAAAGACCGCATGTCATCTGCCGCTTCTCTCGTGGGCCTTATTTCATCTTTGTTCAACTAAGGATATCCATTCAATAAATATTTTGACTTCACATCGGTAGCAAGCCAATTCCGACTTTATCGGACTTCTAGTCAAATACTGAATAAATCTGCATCGAGTCTTCACGGGAACAATTGTCCATCCACTGTTGCATTTTCACCCGATTTATAACACAGCAAGCAATTTTCTATAAATGTACGATCTTTGGGATCTAGTTGACTTCATACCAAAGCGTAGATACTGTATAATTTCCACAAATCTGTACCAAGCCTTTTCCTCAGTGAATAATATCTAGCCCTAGGATTTTGACCATAAGCTCAAAACAAATTATCCTTTTGCAGCCAACGTCCAAGAACATACAGCAATGATATTGTTACGAAATTTTCTGCCGGGTTTCGTTTGGATAATGGAAGTGATATGGTGTGTAGAACGCTCAATCAGCAGACGGTAGTAGAAAATAAAAACAAAGACGTTTATTTACACGAAGACACACAGGACAGCACAAAGCGGCAACTATATACAGCACAGAAGACGATTATCTTCACCCGAGACGTGTAGCATACAACAGCACACACAGCAGCATACAGCCAGAATCTACTGCAGACAGTAGCGCACAGCTCCGTTCAGCACTAGCTTGACTCAGTCGCTTCCGACTACTCCGTCTTTTACTTCTCCGACTCTGACTACTCACTTCGCTCCGTCGATTCCACTTACTCTTCTTCGACCACTCCGTCCACTCTGACTACTGGCTTTACTCGCCTGCTCTGGCAGCTGTGGACCCTTTTATAGGTCTCAGGAGGCGGGGCTAGAAGCCTCTCAACCAATCAGGAACGTTCGAGGCGTATCTCGGTTCCTACTGGACGGATCGGGAAAATTCTCGAAGTTTCGGGTATTATCTATTTTGGTGCCAAAGTCGCCAAATTCGTCGCCAAGCTCTGGGACCTTCGACGCGCCACCTGGACGGCGTCCAGTACCAATGACTTTAAAACTTTCTTTCCGACGATGGAACAAACTATGTTGGGAAGCCGAATTGCAGGTTTGTAACAATATAAAAGCTTTCAACTCATTGAGTGACAAACACCAATTTGGAATTTCTGATTTCTTACGGATTTCTTCTTCAGTGCACTGTTGAATGTGGCGCAATATTTCTTCGCTGATGCATTGCTTATGTTGCCATCAAATATTTTGCACCTTGTATACGAAGCTACTGCTCGTAAGAAGTTTTGCTGAGAAAGTCTTCCTGTAACACTTGACGAAATATTTCCCATCTTCCAAACAAAATTATCATTTGCTGTTTCTTTTTCTCTTTCATTTTTAAAAATTTAAATGCGTCTTCTTCTTTCTCGAGTTCTTTTTGATGGTTCTATACTACTTCCTCTTGTTTGAATAGCACTACTAATTTCGCTTATTGAAAACGCACTAGCAGCTGGTAATGGAATATTTTCTTGATATAAATTTCATTTGTTTCGTGAAGAGATTCCGTATCAGATGACCCGAATTCATTTGTTGCAGAATTGGGAACGATCCAATCTTCGTCGGATAAATCGGATGTCTTTCGGTATGAAACTTATCAGGTTCAATTTCTGAATCAGAATTATCATCAAAATGATTTTCAAGAGCTTTCAGCATCTCTTTCTTTTTTGTTAGATTGTTTCTAAAGAAATGCGATATGATATACTAGCCACAAAATACTAAGTTCAGAAAAACAATAAAATTATTCAAAATGAAATGAAGTTAGGTACATCTGTATCTGTTTAAAAATAAAATAAATACCACAAAGGAAATGCTCACTCAGATGCCACGCGAAACTTCCAAAAAAAAAAAAAAAACTTATTTAAGCTTATCCTCACTTATTTAAGCTTCTGTGAAATACTCAAACCCCCATCTAGACAAGTTCATCTGTTTTTCTATCAACATATGGAAATTTATAAGACATAAAATAATACGATTTTTTTTTTTTTTTTTGATATGGTCAAAGTGTCCGACAGCCGTAATTGTTCGTCTACACAGTTATACTGACAAAAATAATTATTTAAAACGAACAAAATAAATTTACGTAATATTCAGAAGTTTTTTTATGAAAAATAAAATCAAAATTATTAATATGAAAAATCTAAATTCAATTCAATTGGATTTTTATTTCAAATGAACGCTACCGTAAATCGAGTGTTAAGTGATAATGGCTGAAAAAAATACTTATAGTCTCTAACTTCGAATGTTTTTTGTTTTACGCCTTTCCTCTTCACATTCTAAACTTGGAGAAAGATTTATTTCCGTTTTTAGAAATTATAAGTAGTTTTCAAAAATCTCCATTAAAATGTTGCCATCACTTAAAAAAATGATCGAATAGCATCATCTATTTCTTAAAAAAGCTGAAATGATGCAAGTTAATTTTGTCTCAGACAAAGGAAAAAAAGCTTCAATTTTTCTATGCAGTTTATCAGCAGATGATATTATAACATAGCATGTGGGAGAATTCATTCTTCATGAGATGGTGCTCTCACTTTTTGATGTCATCACTAGGCTGAATTGCAGCTCTCGAGAAGTAGAGACAATCCTTGGAATCAAAACCTATGGAAGAATTCGACAAAATTCAGATGCAAGCTAATATGTAAATGTGGTAAATGATTGAAACATCCATTTTTCCGACAGTTCGCATTTAATCATTGGATTTTCATATGCAAATTAAACATAGTCATTCCAGTGCATTAATAAAAAAAATATATATATAAGACACTATAACAAAAGTGAGGGAGTCATTTCAAACCATCACACACAAATAGCAATTTACTTCACTGAGAAATATCTGATCTCATTCATTGCATCTGATCTCATTCATTCAAATATTTGATCTCATTCATTGCACTCATGTTTTAAAATTAAATGAAAAAAAATACTAGAATGCTTGGGTAATAAAAATATTGATTTATCATATCATTGTAAATAAGATTCCTAATATAACAAAACTAGTTGCAGTAAAAATAAACCACTAATAAAAACAGAAATTAATATATATCAGCACTAATTGTAATAAATTTTCTCCTATTCAGGTAAAAGTGTTCTAGGTAAAGCACAATAAAAAGAGGATATATTTAAATTTTTATCGACATTCTTAAAGATAAACTTGCTGGAAACTGATTACACTCGTGTAAAGTCAATAAAATAAAGTAGAACTTTCCATAACAATTCAACCAGAATGTTTTAAGATTACCAAAATTATAAAAGAATAATGATATGATTTGCATATGAGTATAGTGGAATTTACATTATACTAATAAAGATACTGAATAAACTGATAACAAAATAGAAAATACGCTTTAAGAAATACTAGCAAGTGTTCAAATTCCTAATATATATTTAATAATTTACTTAATTTTTTAAAAAAATACTTGATAATTTCTTTATTGTTTTGTTAAGTCCACAATAATATCATTCATTATGGATTTCACAATGACTTATGAATAAAAAGAAAAAATAAATCAAACACTCAAAATGTTTATAAATTTTTTAAATAAATATTCTTATACAAACAAAAATATTTTATTTAAAGAAATTTTTACATCCTGTAAGTATGCAAAGTACAACTGAAAAATGATAATTTTCATTTTTTAACCTGTGAACTGTTTGCTCCAAATGGATCATAACATCAAATGATAACAAAATATCATAATTTTCCTTTATGTTCTAAACATTCGGTACAGTGACATTTTCTGAACCAATAAGTATCTACCAAGCACTTCTTCATACACTTTTCTCAGTAACAAGAAAAAAAATATTCCAATGGAGACAAAGTTAAGATATTTCTCTATTGAGGAAACAATTAAAAAAAGGAGCATCATTGCATCCATTGAGCATCATTGCATCCATTAAATAATTCTAAATATGATTAAGCACATTTAGAAATAATTCATATACTTAAATAAAATATTCATTAGAGGTCAACTTCAAGTACAATCATTAAATTTGTCCTATAAGTAACAAGATTCTTGGTATTTTGATTGTGGATGGCAGGTTTATAAAAGGTCTATGCACAAGATGAAATCTATTTTTCAGATTTCAGTAGATGTGTACTATATGTGGTAGTCTACTGAATCAATTACACCACATGCCCTTTCGACAGAATAGAGTTTTTCTGGTGACAATTGAGAAAAATAAAATGAAAATATCACTATTTAAAACAAAATTTTAAATTTATTATTTATCTTCACAGAGCTCTTTCTTACAGCACATAAACATATAGAAATATATATGGCATCCTTCCTTAGTGATGAGGTCACAGATAGTTTTCCATATGTTGTCAGCTTGAATTGTCATAATAGGGATACAATGACAGGATGACAATGACTGATGTCATTAGATTGCATTGATTATAGCTTTTACAAGGAAAAGAAATTTATAGATATTGTATATATATTGTTAATTTCACATTGGTGATGAAATTAAAATAAACCATATATCATTTTATAACTTAGCAAGTGCAGAAATCAAATTTGATCAGAAGTCTATAACACTGCATGCCACTGGTCATATATGAAAAATCTCAAAGTGAAGTTAAAAATATAAAATAAAATAAATTAGAATAAAGTAGCTTGAGTATGAAAGTTCATATTTAGCAGCAAGAAATTTTTTTTTAAATGAAATTTTTTATTCTATCAAAGGTTTTTGTCCGGCTTTTTAAAACTTTTTTCATATTTAGATACAAAACTATTTTGAAGCTTTACAATGAACAAACAAACAAAATTGGAATCCTAAACACACTACTTATAAGAAAACAAAAATAAATAATGATACACATACACACACAAAGCCTATCAAATATGTTCATTAATGAAACTGCAATTAAATAATTTTATTAAGATGATGTGGTTAATTATTTTTGTTTATACTAAAAAAGAGTTTATAATGGAATCAATGCCATTAGAATTTCCAAATTGATGAATAGTTTAAAACTCTCTGGTCACATAGAATAACCCCAAAAATTGATGATGTTTAACAACCACCAACTATTTTATTTTTTTTAGTCTACATAAATGCATTATATAGTAGAAATAGCAAATAAACTATTTCAGAAAGGCATTAAAAAATGACATCAACACCAATAAAGAAAATAAAATATTACAAGTAGCTTTAAAATTATGATAGATAAAAAGTCCTATGACATGATATTTTTATACTCAAATCAAGATTGATTTCCACACATTAAGAGGGGAAGGGGGATTATACATAAAAAATAAAAAAAGAATGAGAAGTTTGCATAGTACTTACACAACTGAAACAAAACTCTGAATATAAAAAAGAGATCAATAGAGAAAAAGCAAAAATTTATTATTGAAATAGAATTTTAAAATACAAAACAAACCATGTGAATTATTAAATTATAATGACCAATATGCTTTATTATTTAAAATAATAACAAAGCAATAACTTATAGAACAAGATTCAAGTAATTAAACAGAATATATTAATATCTATTAAGTACATTTTAAAAGATTTAAATTACTTTCACTAAAAAAACCACATTAAAAAACAAAAACAGAAGCAATATAATGCAAGAAAAAGTTTGTACCTTATAAGGGAAAAGTCACAACATATGATATTGTATGAATATTATTAACTAGGGAAAAAATTAATAGATAATAACTTTACAATGGCTTAAAATAAATTAACGTTTTTGGTTTTAATAAACTTTATCATTTTAATGAAACAATCTTCAAGAAGATTTGTAACAAAACATACAAAGTATCACAGACTTAACATGATTTCACCATAAAGTAAAAGATGCTTATTCAGTGAAAAATTTTTCCAGACAGAAAGATTTTATTCTTCATGCTCATGCTGTGTTGCATTAGCTTCATGCCAAGTGTTCCTGAAAAACTCAACTGCGTGTTTACAAAAGGAAGATTTTGCAAAGCCAAAACAAAAACAACATAGAGTGAAAACCCATGCCAATATTAAAACATAATCTATTCTCTTAGTTAAAGTAGAAGGAACTGGGCCAATCATATCAGCTGATGTTACATTGAGAGTTCCATTATGTGTTAAACCTGCAAATGTAAAATAAACCGCTGTAAAGCACTGTATAATATTAAAACAGGAGTGTAAAGACAATTGCACTAAACACATATAAAATTATAGACAATATTATATATATGATATTATATATGTAGAAATATCATAAATAATACCTCAAATAAAAAATGGTTCCAGTCAGCAGCTTAAATGTAGGCAGTATTGAACAATTAAGAGTTAAGATCATGGTTTCCAAAGTATACATTGTGTGACTGTAGGAAGACTTTCTTTCCTCACGGGAAGGGGGGGGGGGTTAAGATATTAATAATTTTATTTACATTTTTAGTTCTATTTTATAGGGACAGACTTTTTTTATCAAACATTTATCATAGCTATCACACCTAAATAGAGAAATATATTTTTAAAATGATGATATAAATAATTTTCCATGGATTCAAGATCCACTTAATGCTACAGTTCGATCTGTATTTACTGCTGCTAATATAGTTAACTTATCTAGTAAACATTCATTAAACAAAATTAAGTAACTTGAAACTAACTAGGCTGATTATTAATAAACAACAAATGCTCACTCCTAATTGTTAAAGTGCAGTTAAATTTTAAATCCATTTTTATAATAAAGAAGAACTGATTATAGTTTAATTCAAAGGTTTGAGAAACCATGTTATCATCAATAAGTTTATTTCAATGATTACTATGCATACTAAAATTTCTTCTTCTTCTTCTTTTTTTTTTTTTTTATCTAAGTTATACACCATTTGGAGTTTCAGAGAGGATGTCTACGGAAAAAATCTAGATTCACCAAGGGTGCTGAGAATTAGAAAAATTGTGGGAATCACCGAATCAACAGATATTTCATTTATTTAGATATGTGCATTCTAAGAAATGTCACTTTAAACCTATATATCAAATAGGATTATTTCCAGGTTTTGGTCACCCACATGAAAAGTATACAATACTTATCAACTAGATAAATGTCATTTCCAATCTATGTGGAGTGATTTCAAATCACCCAAGATTCCATTCCTTTATCCAGCTTTATTACCATATGTAAGATTTATCACAAATGAAAGGAACCAAGAATACTACAGACATTTCAAAAATATTAATGTTTTTTAAGCATTCTGTTCTTTTTAATAATAATAGCAAAACTTTTGCTCCATTTGTCAGCTTGTCATGTCTTTTTATGAATTTCAATCATTTATGTGATGACCCTTCTCCTACTACTTAAAGAAATCAATTTGATGTTTGAAACCTTAATATTTTTTTTAATGTAAATAAGCAACAAATTTTATGCATCTGTAACAATTCAACAAATTTTGATAATAAAAGTAAAAATTGTATTCAACTCTTAAGTAATTCAATATTTGTGCCTCACAGCAGAGCCCATATTTTATTTCAATATAATTTCATTACATATAACAGAGCTTGGCAATCTTGGTGCAATTTAAAAATCAATAAGTATTGGAAGCTATTATAATATACAATAATTCTCTAAAACATAAAGAACACATATAAAAAAAAGAATAACAGTCTAATACATCAATTCGTCAAAAATTAAATGAAAGAATATAAATCTTTCAATAATATGTTTTTTAAATAAAAACAATTTTCAGTTAATTTGAACCATAAATAATATTCTTTAGGATAAATTATTTAAACTAGGTATATTGCCAATATGTTGATTAAAACAAAAAATTTTAACCTATTATTTATACACATAGTAATAACAATAAAAGAAATAAATTACTGATTGAAAAAGAAATACAAAGCCTAATTACCTGTGAATTTGTTAATAAATTTAACAAACTGGTCTAAATTCAAAGCTGTCTCATTATATCTTGCAAATGGTTTGGAATTGTGGAACAGCATCACATTAGGAACATATACCAATCCATATCGAACATAAAGGCTTTAAGAAGGGGGAAAAAAACCTCATGTAAGAACGATTAAAAAATAACAACTATTTAAATAAATAAATAACGCCATTTAGTTATTTTGTTCCCATTCTCAGAATGGTACTTCTTTTAAAGTAATATATATTAATTATATATTAAATAAAGTTTCAAGCCATTTCCAAAAATATCATAAATAATAATTTGGTTTAACCACTTAATGCACCAATTTTAATTAACTCTATAGCAAGAACCTGCATAAATATGGCTGAGAGCATTAAGTGGATGAAAATTATTCATACTAATAAAGATAAAGTAATGTATAAACATTTGGAGGTCTCAGATTTAATGTTATATAATAAAATTCATTCATAATTCGTATACTATAAAAATCCAAATACTTATTAAATTTTCTTCTAATTTTCCTTCCTATAAAGCATAATGAAGGTCTTGGTACAGATTTCAAGAAAATTAATTAATTATGCTTAAGGAAAATTAATTATTAATTAACTATGCTTCCATGTGTTACAGATTTGTAATGTTGCTTCCCAATGTAGTAAGTTTCCTGGTAAAAAAGAGACAGTTTTAGAGATAGCTCTGATGGATCATGAATATATATTAGATGAATGACCTCAATCTTGCTGATCATTTAAGGAAAAATTTGGTTACAAAATAGAATCTCTATAATAGGTCCATTAGAATACAGGTTAAGATGGTCTCTCAAGAACCTTCTTTGTCTTGTTACAGAAATTATAAAAAAACGGGAGACAAAGGTGAAATCAGTCAAATATTGAGACAACATTGAATCGTATTCTGAGTAACCAATTATATAGTTAGGAGTAGCTGCATTTTCTCTGAATGATTTGTCTGTTATAATTGCTTACTACATATTTGTTGCTTGTATGCTGCTATTTACTGAAAGTGCTGTTCTTGCGTGCTTCAGCCATGTTTTATTATATATGTGTTTCATGTCTTTTTGAAGAATAAAGTGTCATTCTTAATTAATAAGCCTGTTAAATTTTTTCTCTGTACACTCACTATACCATTTTCATTTATCTTCAGATTAACAGATGAAAATTTTCTGTACTATATGTACAGGGAATATTATTAAACATGTACCATTGCTGTTCCAATGAAAAGAAAATAATGTAGTTCCTTTAATCATTTTAATTGGCTCCAAGCTGCCATTTGCAATATTTAATTAAACTTATGTATCATTACAAATTATAAATAACACACAATATAAAATAAACTTTTAGTGATTTTCAGAAATAATTTGATATAATGTACAGTCACATCAAGGGGATTTTGTTTAATGTTTCATAAAATGCTTTTACATAAAAAATGTATATATGCATATTTACAAGAAAAAATTACTTTTATAAACATTATAAAAAATTATTTGATAATATCTAATTTTTCAAGAAGCTAAGGGATTAAAAAAACATTCATTACAAATTGATAATCTTATTTTTTAACAAAAATAAAATTGTATTTGATATGAGAATTTTGTGCACTAAAATATTTTCAGAAAAGACTTCTTACTTTAAAAATATTAGACAAGAAAATATTCTTCACATCAGGTAATACCAGCAATATCAACTAAAATTTCATATCTTCATTTTTTTTTTTTTTTTTTTTTTTGCAAATTCTTTAAACATATAATCATTACAAGAGTGTCTTAGTTACAAAAATGCATTTTGGATTTGATTGAGAAGTTTCATTGTAAGAGGATTATAGCTTAATTAGTATAGAATGCCAATTAGTAAAAACCATAATTTTTCATAAAATTGTACCTTTCTTTCAAAGGTAACTATAATGACATTCTTCATTCAAGTTTCTACTAATGGTAATTTCATTTTTATAAAATTATATTATGTTATTTCATTAGTCTATTGAAAAGAATTTTCTCACTACATATAAGGGCAATCAAAGTTCTAATTTTAAGAAGTTTTAATTTAAGAACTCTAGTCAGAATGACTTAAAATTGACATAAATATATTTAATGGGATTTTGCTTCATAAAAGAATATCTCTCTATATATATGTGCGTGTTTCAAAACAATGGTCAATATATGTATACTTGTTAGGGAAATCATAGATATTTGTTTGAAAAAAAATTCAGTAATGAATATTATATGTATATCTTGTTACTTAACAATGATACAATCAATTTTCCTTAACAGATTGTTTTACTTTGGCTGACAACATTCCTATGTTTTGAAAGTTCAATTGAAGCATTTTTCCTGCTCTATAAAATGACCCTCAGGATACTAATCATTAATAACTTTTTGGGAAACCCCCAATCCCTTTGCCCCCTCCCCAAATGTTGCTTCAAATGTTCTCAGAAAATTTGGTCATTATAAGCAATAGTTTTGAATTCAGAAAAACTGAAACTTTAAATTATAAATATTCTATAAACTCAAGGACAACACAAGAACTTACTTTCCAGTTTCTATGACATCAACTGCATAAAAGGCTATATCAGGAAAAACACGAGGCAAGGCATTGAAATGGGGAGCCATTCTTGCAGAGAATACACACTGATTAGAGTAAAACAGCACAACTACACAATCCCCAGTTGTTGAGTTCTTGTTTGCAACTGGTGCCAATACTTTTAATAATGTACTACTGTTGGCTACTGTAACTGTTGGGACCTGAAATAAGATATGTATTTAAAAAACACTTAAGCTTAAAAATATTTAAAGGATATCAAGAATAAATTCATTCTAAAATTTAAAAAGAAAACAATAATGCAAATGAAATAAAAAGTGCCATTAAAATAAAATTGCAAAAAATAAGTATTTCAATTTTGTATTTAAAAGTATTTCCTAAGAATAATTTAATATTTTTGTAGAGGGCACACAAAAGTAAAACAATCGAACAAAATGTAAATGTAGAACAAACATTTTTGTTTACTTACAGCAAAAATGTCTACATTTTTGTTTACTTATAGTACCAAAATTATAAAATAAAAATATTATATCAATAAATTAATTTTGAAATATAAAAAGAAATCATGTTCAAATAACCAAACTTATGTATAAATTTAAAAAAGCATTTCCATTTACCTTATTATGCACTATTTTAAATGTTTTTTTAAGAATTAGTTTTTTTTTTTTTAAATTTCTCTTTTTAAGTTTAGAATTTTAAAAAAATGCCTTTTAATTTAAGTATTAATAGAAAGTAACTTTTTCATGCATAAAAACTATTAATACAAATCTGCTTGTAGTGGAAAAATGTACCACCATGTCGAAATACTTTTGTCAAAAAATCCCCAATGTGTTGCATATATCAGCAGGCAACTATCATGGAAGTTGTTTGTGATTTTTCAATTGATACTGTTTACCAGAACACATTTTACAGGAGCACAATCTTATGTCAAAACTTAATTCATTTAGTAAGTATAAAATTTTTTCCGATTTCTATAGGTATCGGATTCTTTGTGTGTCCTCGCTGCAAGTTACAGAGGACTGTTTTTGCACATGCATCTATCAACTGCTTGCACAAGTTGGTTAAAAATCAAATCATGTATTTTCACACAATATGTTTGAAAAGAAAATGTGTATAATGATACATGCCAAATAAAAATGTTACATTTTAAAATTCACTTTAAATGTCATTTAACTGCTTAACTGTTTTGCCCATATGCCATACGTGCATCGACTTATCGAATTTTGATAGTTGTAAGTAAAAAATAAACCAATCATAATGATTAGAATTCAATATTAAAATTACTTCAAATACATAAATGTCAAGTATTCAATGGATTTCCATTTGAATCAAAATAAGAAAATATTCCCAAAATAGAAGGTGCCATCTTATTAGATAGTTAAATTCATATATAAGTAAGCCTATTCAAATTTGTAAGATGAAAAAAAAATTATAAAATAACAAAAATTAGCTGTATATTGATTAATAAGATTGGGTGATACAAATAATAATAATAATAAATCAAAAGTAAAAAGAAAATTTTTCATCCCATGCAGAACACAATCAAAGTTTGCAATACAAATAATTACAGAGCAGAATCGCAGCTTATTAAAGTGAATGATAATACTGTTTTTATACAAGTGTTTTAATGAATAGCATTGAAGTAAATCAAAATTAATAAATGATAATAATTTAAATGTTTCCAGTAATTTTACTATATATTGTCAACAAGAAAATGCAATATAAGTCTTTTTTTAACAAAATTCTATATAATTTTTCACATATAATCTTCCTTTCTTCATATCGTGAACAAAAGAAATCCACTTTACGACAGATAGGAAAGGCTATGTTTTCTAGCACAAGAGGCACATTTGATCACGCATAAAGCGTATACAAAAATAGAAATAAAATAGGATAGAAATTTAAAAAAAAAAAGATTAAATAATGAGTCTCCAAAACTAATATATATTAGAAACAGAAAAAAATTTAGATGCTGGTTTTCTCTACAAGCCACAATCAAGTCTCTTAAGGTCATGTTACTGCTTCAAACTGGTTAAGTCTACAGATACTAAAATATTGATATTCTATAAAAATATATTTTACTGATAAACTGCATTGGCAATGCAAACAAGTAGGAGGTTTTGAATAAAGTAAATGTTTGTGTGCAAGATGGAAACAGCCAATTCTGAAACAAATCAATAAGGTAGTTCTTTTCCTGAAATAATGGAAATCCCTTCAATGCCTGATAGAAGAATGAAATGCGTGAAATTAATTAAACTGCTATTTATCCCAAATGCTTTGCTATTTTTTTCACCATCAAACTCTTGGTGGCATGTAGAGCATTAGGTGCTTGTGTGTTAACATGCCACTTAGTAAAAATAGACTGAATTAGTAGCAATTTTTGGCCATTAATTATTGGCATGAAATTAATATACAAACAGAAAACACTATTAAATGTGACAAAGTCTTCAAATATCAGTGTTGGATAATTGATTATTCTACTCAAATACTTAAAAAAAAAAAACTGAATGACTATGAATCTCTCAAAAAATAATCTTTGTTAGTTAAATAATTGAACTCTCAGCACATTTCAGCACTAAAAGATGGTTAAAAGGAAGATACTTAGTACTTTAGCAGTACTTTTCAAATCTGTAAATACAATAAAATTGACCACTTTTCTTATAGCTAAATAAATGACATATATTTCCATTATAGTCTTTCTGATTATAGATATATTCTTTCTGATACAAAATGAATTTCTAATGATAATGGCTGTTTTTACACGATATTCATCAGTAAAACCAGGTTTATACTAAAAAAATAGTATAAATACTGTTGTTGTTTTTAAGTTTATGAACAACGTATTATATTGTTTATGAAATAAGCTTTTAATACCAAACTGGATATAATAGAATTTGGCAAGTGCACAAAAATCTAAGTAAAACTTAATTTGATAACTTCCCAAGGTGGAAATTCATCAACTTTAACCAAGAATAGAAAGTTAATGATATTAAATAGATTCCTTATTAATATTAAATAATAATATTATTAAATAGATTCCTTAAGATATCTCCGATTCTAAAGCCAAATGTCAGCCGAAGAAAAGCTACATCTGGGAGGATATCTTAAATGCTCCCATGTCAGATAGTGACATTAATGATTATTATGATGAGATAAGACAGAATGACAGCAAGCAGAAACAAGAAAGTATTTTCTTAATTTTCAAAATATAAGAAAATTAGATCTGTTGTCTCTTTAGCCCATCATTAACATTATTAATCCATGCAGTCCCTTATTAACTATGATTTATTAAAGCATCCACTATGAAAAGCATGATAAAATCAGATAAGAGAGTAACTCTACATAAATTGATTAGATATAATAAATTAGTACAGTGGGAAGAGTGAAATTCAAATGGTATAGTATAAGTACCACCAGCTTGTATATACAATATTGCATGATAATATTTTAAGCTTGATTCCATCATTTTGAGCATAATGATTTTGACATCACACAGTTAACCCTTTAAAGGGCCTTTTTTTTATAGTCATTAATGTCTAGAATTAATGTCTAAAGAGAATAATTTATTATCACAATATTTTCAATGAAATAATGCTAACAATTAAAATTTTCATTACAACATTGAAAATATTATAACAAATTGTGTTTAACAAAATTGAATAATTTCACAGAAATAAAACTAGTAATAGTGAAATGTTAATGCCTTGAATTTGAAAGTAATTCAAGAATAGATTTATGCAATAACATGCTTAACATTATTGAAAAACATGATTTCAACTGCTTTTTAATTAAAAATCAAAATTTAGTAGCAAAAAAAAGTCCTATTTAATTGTGTACCTACTATTCAAAAAGCAATTATGCATTTAATTTAGTAGTTTCAAATTAAATGGTCAGCCTTTTAGAGTACTGGATTTCATAATTCATACACATTTCATTTATTTACATGATTTTAATACCACACAATTTATGCAACGTGTATCAACTTAAAAATATTAACATACTAAAATACAAAAGGTATAGTATGTGTACTGCCTTTAACATATTGCATGCGGGAAACATAATTTCATGTTTATTATAATTTGCCACTGCAGCGTGGGTCAGGTAACTATATATATATATTTAGTAGATTTTTACTGAAGAGTAAACTACATGTGTAAGTTCACATTGAAATGTAATGTGAAATCAGATGCAATATGTTAAAGAAAAGGTTTTTGTGATTCAAAATATATATACAAACTTCATTTTCAGGTAGTACTCTAGGTGTACATTCTACTTTTATTTTACTCTTTGTGTCAGTTGCATTAGATGTTGAATTTGTTTCTGTCGCTTGCACAGTATTGTTTTCAGTATTTAATAATTCAAAGTTTTCATAGAGACTTGAAGTATTTGGATCGATGCCGTAGACTGCAGAGAGCCTTTGGTGATCATTGTCATATGGAACACGAGTTTCAATTTCATCTGATGTAACAATGCTGGCATTTTTAGCATTTTCGATAGGTCTATCAGTCAGATGAGAACTAAATTCAACTGTGACATCTGCCTCTGTGAAAAATAAAATAAATAAAGATAAAAATTACAGCAAATAGAATTGAAAATTATTCAAAGTGAAATAATATAAGGTTCAAATTTGGAAGTTACCTTCTTCATCACCAGCAGCAGCTACAAGAACCAATATGAAGCATAATGCTTTAAAACATTCCATTATGTCATTAATAAGATATCATCCGTTTTAATACCTAAAAATACAAAAGCTTAAATGAGTTAGGAAAATAAATAATAAAACTTACATGAATTTAATAACAATATTTAAGCAATACTAGATGGAAATTCTTTCATTTACTCACTTTCTTAAGCTGCTCTTAAAAAAACTCGTTTTTATATATTATATAAGTATGAAGATACTTTCAGAACTAATATCCTTAAAGCAAAAATGAATTATATATAAATTATATTAAAGCAAACATTTTATATTTGAAAGTTTTTAAAATTAAGCACATCAGTTCAACAAAGCAATTTTTAAAATTAGGCACAAAAGCTTATTTTTTCATGTTGTTAGTGTTTTGATGTAAATATGATGATAAAATTTGACTGCATATTAAGGGCAATAACTTGAAAGATAATAAATACTTCAAATATCTATATATTTTCACTTAATAAGAATGGCAACACTAAGGATAAAATAATCTTTTAACACATCAATCTTTAATACATAAAATTAGTTGATAAGAAAATTATTATTTAAGAACTTGGCACAAAACTTTTACTAAGGCTCTTTCTTATGCTTCATGCTATTAGCAAGTAAAGAAAATGAGGAAAATCTTTTGTGTGATTTGGATTTCTATAGAATACAAATTATTTCAGAAATTCAAATTTAATTATATTAATAATTTTAAGAAACAAAATCATCTAAATCCAATCAATCATTTCTGCATGCCTTATTTACGATGCTGATACAGAAAGTGGCCTGTTAATAATAAATGATGGTCTTTATACCATCATTTATTATCAGGACAAATCAGCTGTATTATTATTTCAAATTCATTTTTTTAAACAAATGACAAGAGGGAAAATTTAATTTCTAAAGAAAAAATTTAAATATAAACAAAAATAAAAAAAATATACTAAAACATTATTTTGTGTGTTTATTTTACAGTTTTAATAATATTAAATGGGAAAAAAGGGCATATTTTTGCAAAGAGTTAGTTAACAATAGATATGAGAAAATAAGGAAATAAAATTTAACAGAAGATCAAACATTACAGAATTTACAATTAAGTATCTTTCTAACCATAACCAGGAGAGTTGGGGGAAAGTGGCTCAGTGGGCTTTATTATTGGAATTCCCTGATATAAATACCCCTTCAAAGGAATGTAATTGATTAAAAGGCAAAATCCCAAAAGCTAGATGAAACAATGAGAGGTGGAAAACATGTAAAAAGTATGAATTAGTTAATGTGCAGAAAAAAATTATAAAAACTATATCCAAAATGAGTTTTTTATTCATTTCAAAACATTTATAAAAGTATGAAAATTTGAGTATGATTTCCAAAAAAAAAAGTATGATTATAATTTTCCAAAAGATACTTTAATAAGTATATTCTTCATGAGCACAACAGCCCCTTTCAGACTTGGACTGCCTCAACTATGCACACTTTCCAGCACTTTCTGTCCTGCACAACTCCTTTAAAATTCTTTATCCTCAGAATACTCAGGTCTCTTTCCTCATCACCCAGCCATCTAGTTGGAGGTCTTCCTCTGGCCCAAGATTCCATAGAACTTTTAAAGTGGATATTTTGAGGGCGCTGTTTTCAGGTCTTCTGCAGATATGGTCGAGTCATCTTAACCTATTGTTCTGGATAACCAGTGTTATCTGTTGTTACCTACAGAGTTGGCATAATTCAGAATTGAATCTAGTTTGCCGACATCCACTCTCTTGTACTGGAAGAAGTATATTGCCCACGATAAATTTAAATATATATAGGACAACAAACATGATGGGAAAACCAGCATTTTATTGTAAACATATCTCACTAGCTTGTTTTAGCAAATATTTCTTCAACAGTCATTGAACCTTTGTGGCATATCTCAAACACATTAATTTTTTTTACACATTTTTTTATTGACATGATTCAATATTCACAGCTCACAGTCACAAGCAGTTTCATTTTGTGTACAAGATTCAGATATGGATGAAATTTTTGAGACCTGGTACTTACTTATTAAGATGAATATTTTGTCTAAAATTTGACAACATTGCCAGATATTTTCATTGCAATTTAAATTTAACACTAGCAATTATCTTGAACTTAATTTTTAATCATAAATATATTATTTTGCTAAGAACTTTGGCCCTGGTGTTCCTTGTTGCTGAATTCATGTTATGCAGAGATTTCTATACATTTAAACTTTAAGATAGTTCCTTTTTTTAAACAATTTATTTCTATATTTCTTAAAAAGTGAAAAAGATAAAAAAGATCTATAAAAAAAAGCAGAAAACCACAAATTCATGGAAGAATCACATCCTGTTTTTAACACATATTGATTTTTAATTGATTATAAATTAGTTATTAAACTGAAATGAAACTTTCATTAAAAGCTCTTTAATGCTTGATAGTATTTAAAAATAATATATGAAGATAATTTATTCAGTAATGTTGATTTAATTTTATAGTGTACTACTGTTTAGTTATTTCAATTTTATTCCTATTAATTATGTTGGATTATTATTTAATTTTTTAAGCAGCTCCTCAAAAAAATTTACACATCCCTGTCATATGGAATTGCTTAATCATGTCTTTTCTTATAAGCACACGACTGAAGAAACACAAAACTATCTTCAATGTAATAAGAAGTCAAACAGATTAATTCTGTGCAAGTATTAAATTATCAGAGTTCCAAAATTATAACACATGTAACAATCTTTACAATGAGAAATCTGCTAATAGAAAACTGTAAAACTGCAAGATAAAGAGTTTAAATGTCTAAAATTGAGAATTAAATCCATATGTCAATGCAATAAAATTATTATATTACATTAGATGTTTTATACATTTGATAATTTTGGTTTCAAAATGCATAACTTACTCTATTTCAGATTTCATAGGAAGATATAATGTTAATGCTTCAATAGAAGGGTTTACTTTAGCTTAATTTGAATAATTTATCTTCTGAGATACTTTTTAATATAACAGTGCTAAATAATAGTTCATATTTTATAAACAAATTTTATAGATAATCTTATTTGAATCGTTGACAGCTGTAGCTAAAACATTCTTTAACGTAGTTTAATAAAAAAAAATATATTTTATAAATTCTACTTATATAAATAACCCTTAGAAGCTGATACATGAGAAAAAAAAATTTTTGAAAGAATAATATATCAGAACAGTACTAAGAGATTTGATTAACTAATTATAAAATTTTGAAACGACCTTTTTAATATTCCGTTAGTCGCATCTTATCCGACAGATACACGATTATTTCTTTTTTCGATAACTAGATGATGCTATGTCCGAATAGTTCCATTTTGGGAAAATTTTTTAATTGCTTTTGTTTGTGTCTATTTAAAATTGTGCTTATATATTTACTACTATTCTATTACAAAGTTATATTAATTATTGTTGCTAATAATACATATTTGTGCATCTGATGGATACAGCACAACCACATTTGTTTGGGGGAGAAAAAATGCGATCTAACGGAGTGTTAAAAGGATACCACGTAAAGAAATACCTGAAAAAGCTTTGCTAGCAATATTACGACAAGGGAAGATAACAGCTAGAATTATAAATATAAAAGCAATATTTTGAAACATGAACTAAATTTTATATCATATTTAAATATATATAAAAAATAATGTTAAAAACAGCAAAATATTTTAAGAAATTTCGTACATTTCTTTAAAACAGATATATAACAGAAAATGGCATACCTTGCAAAAAATGGGTGATTAAAATAATTAAATAACGCAATATAATCACCGCTATAATAAACGAAAAATCAACACAGAATATAAAATCTCAAACCTTCTTTCGGTTTCAAAACAAAACATCATCCGAAACGATTCCAATCCTACATTGTGAATATTGAAATTCATCTTAGGAAAAATGACAATAAAATGACAATTACAGCAGAAATTTGATTTATAAAGAAGAAATTTTAAGAGATTCCAAAAAAAGTTAGAAAGAATTTACTTCCTTTTTTTAATATCCAAAGAAAGGACACAAAGATGCTACAAAAATTTATAAACCTCGCATATATATTTAACAACTTTAATCACTCTTTAATTTACTTAATAAAAGGTATGACTTTTAAATCCAGTTTACTAAGGGAATACCCTAATGAAATCAAATACATAAATAAAATTATTCAACAATGATAATGAAGCCATAGAATGGGACTGAGTCACTGTAGTAGCAATCTCAGAGTAAATCTAGTCATTTTTTGAAAGCTATTTCATTATTGAAAAAATAGCACTAGAACTTTCCATCAATAATGAAAGATAAATGCAATAATAACAGAATTACCTAAATATGCTCATAGAGTGCCAATGAATTTCAATGGTTAACTGAATTGTGTGCTTTATGGATCCAATGTAGAGTTGTTGTTTTATTAAATTCAATTCTTATCGTTGTTTCATCATTGAATGTGCTGCTACAAGTGTGTGTGTTTTTTTGTGTGTGTGCGTCTATTCTACTTATCAGACTGCTGTAGGTAAATGTGACTCCCACTCTTTCTTTTCTATTTTTTTTTTCACCACTCACGTGGAAAAAGTGGCACTTCCTTTATTATGTCGAAACATAGTATTGTGGAAACGGAGGAATACAATGAAAGGTCAATCAAAAATTCAAGAAGGATAAATATCTTTCTGAAAGATATTTAGGAAGAAGATAAGGCTAGTATCGCCATTTCTCTCAGGGACAGGATTTATTATAGATACCGTTCATGGTGGTTGCCCTGTTACCTCAAAAAAAAAAAAAAAAACCTTCACTTTCGACAATCTTCTTCATAGGGAGGATAATTACTTAATTACCAGAAGCAAGATATCCATTATCATTCAAATCATTCTTCAAAGGACAGTAATCTTGAACAAACTTGAAAATTCATTTACAATTCCATTATGTCATTAAAAATGTTGATACTAATATTTCAGTCATTGAGATCGCGGAAGAACTGGAAAAGGAAGAAAATTCCAATTCTTAAAATTGTCAAATTCAGAAAAAAGAAAGAAAGAAACCTCCCAAGAATCGACTTAGTTTTACTAATCAAGGAATCGGGAGTCGCATTTCGTTAAAAGATCAGATTTTTTTTTTGTTACATTTTAAAAATACCAGGGTAATTCCAAAATTTGCCACAAATGCTTTGGCTTTGGTCATTTCTAAATTGATTTCTCCAAAAATTAGAGATGTTTCAAATGCGGCTCCGATGAAGTCGCTCACAATTGCACAGTTAATGGTAAAAATTGTTTTAAATGTCATAGCTTGGACCATTTTGTCAATGAATACCAGTCCTGCCAAATATCTGTGGGGAAAAAAAAAAGAATTATCAAAGATTACATTATCGAAAATAACAAGACATAAAGTTGTTGCAAATCCCCACTTGCATCAGAAATTGTTAAAAGGTCTTCAAATCAAAATGGATTCCAGATTATTCCGGATCTCACGGAACTCAAAGAAGAATCAGAAGAATCATCGCAACCCTTATAGACGTGATTAAAAAACTTGATATAGAAAATAATCCTAATAAAATATTGGTTGGAATCCAACAAGAGAAGAATAATCTAGAGAATTGAACAATCATCAGTAGTGATTTTAAGACCAGAGATCACCCGTCTAAAGCTTTTGTAAGAATCATACATTAAGGGGTATGCACCTTTCAGAGACAAAGAACTCATGGTCACTACAGACTCCTTTCTTGTTAGTAACTAACCTTTAACATCACCAATGAACGAAGTTTCAAATTATTCGGCGATAACCTTTGTTTCTTCAGATATCGATTCCTATTAATATTCTTCAGTTTTTCATCGTCCCTCATGGTGAACTTAATTACCTGTTCCGAGATAACCCTCGTGTTGCTTTAAAACGGATCGTTAATATAACTAAACTAATTCCTCTTTATCTGTAAATTTACTGCCCCCCCCCCTCTAATATGGAAGCTCAAACAATCCGAGTTTTCCTAGAGATCAGTTCCAATTTAATCATCAACAATTATTCTCCTCACGGAAAATTTGAACCCAGTTTTCGGAAAAATCTCTTCAAGTCAATTTCTCTAATTTTTATTATTATTTTAATATTCATCACCAACTCCTTGGGAGAGAAAGGTCTACTCAAGATACAAACGTGGTTCTAGACTGGATTTCGTCCAGTAAAAAGTGCATCTTAAATACCTTTGAACCTACATACTTCAAGATAGTGTAACTTTTCATAGCTGGACCTTTCAGTTTGCTCACCGAATTTATTTCACGAAATTAAGTGGTCAGTCCACAATGATACGTTTATTAGCGATCATTGTCTAGTTGAACTATCATTCATTTTTTCTGAATTTTCTTCAAAGCATCAATTTATTTTAAAGTTATAGTTCAAAGGATCACTGGAAAAGCTTATTTCTTTCTTACTGTAGCATAAGGTAGTAAAATACTCTTGGACATCAATTTGAGAAGCTTAAGAAAATTTTTGAATTCAACGGTTGTTTTCCGTTGGTTTCCTGATGTGAGCTCTCAAAGTTTGGTTTTTCCAAATAATTTTGTTTTCCTCGGCTTTTTATTTTTATCTTCTGGGTATTAGGTAAGCTTATCTGCTCTAATGTCTTGTATACTATTTTCTTGTATACTTGTATGCTCTAATTTCTTGTATACTTACTCTTTTTAAAAGCTGCAAAGTCTACACTCTGTTAAACTGAGTCACTCAACATTTATTGTTTCGGATTCTTCACTTAAAAATGTCACTGCGGTAATGCAGACTTCTACAAGCATTAAAATGTATCCGACTTCTAATGAAAACCTCATGAAGAGTGGAAAATCCTCTAATGAACTTATTCCTCGAATTGACCGAAAACAATATGAAGAAATCAATGTAATTGTGCAAAACAGAGATGTTTCATCCAAAATCCCTCGTTTAAACCCGTTTATTATTCAAGCCTACATTCAACAGCATATAAACCGACACAACAATATTTGAAATATGAAATTCACAAGACAAAGATTATTTTCACAACATTGGATTCCGTGTACACTGCTCAAGTCTTAAGCTTGGAAAAAATTCTTGACATCCCAGTTTCAATTTGGAAAATGTCACTGATAGATTCCTGCTTTTTGACACATCCGCTAAAACTTCTCTTGAAGAATCAGCTGGGGATCTAACACGCAATAATGATATAGAAATCTCTGAAATGAGAAGATTTGTTAAATCTAACTCGACTCCAGACTCTTCTCCTGTTCTCGTTACAATACTCGGAACCGCGTTTCCAGAATCCATTAAGATCTGGCTTACAAACCAAAAAATTCAGAAGTTTATTTTTACCTAGACAATGCCTGAAATATCACAGTTTCTTGCATCCAACTAGAATTTGCGCCAAACAAGTCAATACATTAGAGAACGACAATGCTAGAATTTGAATGTCGAAACCATCTAACGACTGGAGAGGCCAGACGCCTCTTCCAACAATCCTCAAAAGCAAGTTACTTTAACGTAGTCAAAACAAATCTGTCTGTGAGTGAGATCGTGTAAACAGTAAACTAAAAAATTAAAGCTATAGTCAAAAATATTTCAGAGAAATTAGAACAACAAACAAATAAGCTAATTGAAATTTTTTTAAAAAAATGTAAAAAAATTACTGCAAAATGTTGCCAGCATGTTATGTTTAATCAAGGTGAATGAAACAAATTCTCTGGGAGAAAAAAAACAACAACAAAGATTGTGGCTCAAACTATAGGTATTCCGATGCAACGGGATGCAGGTGGTCCTTCAAATTTAACTTTAAAAAACTTTAACTTGTTTTCTTTTTGAATGGGTTTTACTCTTTTTCCTTTTTTCTTCGTGTTTTTGTTTTCCGTTTTCCT
>JAPMOR010007769.1:0-35287 GCA_026543865.1 Argiope aurantia | reverse complement strand
TCTGCAATGGAATCGCAGGGCAATTAAAGGAAAAAAGTTTTGGCTTTCAATCTCCCCTTTTTCTACCTCGCTCTTTTGGTTTTGTCAAGTGACTTTTCTTTCCGAAACAGAAACTTTTTTCCGTACACACAGAAAAAAAAAGACCGGATGGGATCTTCTTATTGGCATTCCTGCTAACATGTGGAGAAAAATTTTCCCCAACAATATTAGAGAAGATTTTAACTTGGAACTTTTTGCAGTCGAAGTACACTTCCAGAATACCAAATTCAACATTATTAATTTAAGGATATTGTGGACTTTTAAGGACTCAAGTGACTTTAATATTGTCGACTTTTCTACAGTTAGATAAACAAGATATCTCCTTCAAAAACGTTTTGGGTAAAATAATTGCAAACAAAACCAATCTGCAAGTTTCTCTTCAAGAACTGAAGCACTTCAATATCGATTAATTTTATTAATCACATTCTGTTGAGGTCTTTTTGTGTCTCGTTTTTTTTTTTTTATCACGATTCCGTGTTGCTGGAATTGTCCGTCTTATTGTACCTCTTCTTTTCAGTGGAACTTTAGAAACTCGAATATGGACTAAACCGCATCAGCGGAACTGCTTTGTTACTGTTAACTGACTGAAACTTTGCCAGGAAACAGGGGATAACAGCCATTGATGCTATAAATCCCAATATCATATTTTCAAGTACATTTGAAGTTTTTAGGATTTTGCTAGAGTGCAAAATTCAGAAATACACATCAGTACCGTTATAACACATTGCTGATGTCTAGAATTTCGACATAGTGTTTGGTAGTTTACTTCATTGCTGTGTAAATTTCAAGATCTTCAAAACACAGTTATCACTTTTAAAAATCCTTAAAATCAAAATACGCATTCGCTTGATATTCTCAGTGTAGTGCTATTTTATTTGCAGTCATATTAATGATTATTAATAGTGGAATTGTAATTAAATCTAATTTCAATTATTTATGTAAAAACAATTATAGATGAAGTGTTTAGGCTCCTTTTTACTCTCATTTTAGTTTCTCCAAAATAAAATATTTTTTTGAAAACTGGTAAATTTATTTTAAAACAACCTTTTCCTGCGAGATTACTAACAGAACAACTCTACGTCACTTCAAAAAAGGCGATCTTCCGAATTGTAGAATGCAGCAGAATTCGTCATTCCGAGTCTAAAATTTTGAATAAATATGAACAATATGATACAATAAACTGCAATATTCATTCGTTTGATATGTGATTAGATAGCTTAGAACCATATAATATTTACAGTATCTCTCCTGGTTGCAAATAAATGGCACCATATGCCCATAATTGATATGATTTGATTAAAAGAGTTGGAAAGAAAAATAATTGTATCTATTTACCATGATACGAATTCTGATTTCTTAATAACAAAGTATTCTCTTAATGAAAAAAATGAGGCAATTCTTTTTTCAAGTTAAGTTTGTATTACTTTGTTAGAATTCAGTTTATAATATAAACGGTATATACTCCCTGGCATCACAGGCGGCGGCATAGGTTTTTACTGACAGGTTGCAAGCCTAATTTTTTCTAATTTAGCTTCAAAATAACTCATAATAATTAATTTCAAATTTAATTAAATCAAATTAAGTATTAATTAGCTTAACAATTCTTCAATCTCTTAATCCTCCCCCATTCAGATACTGACTCTAATTTTTCTCTCATTATAAAAAATTAGCTAGGATATTAGTAAAAAAGAGTCTTTATTTTTTTATTTCTTTTTTACTGATAATCTTCTGAGTATTAATACTCGAGTCAATTTTTTATGAAACTTTTGATATTTAATTGTATTGAGATCTAATTCTAGATAAAATATGGCCATATCTTATTCTAGATTTTTAGTATATTGTATTTGCAACATATGGATTTCTAGATAATGATTTGTTTAATATTACCAAATGTGAAGGAATTTTGATATCTATTGTTTTAGAATAGTTCAGTATTACGTGTTGTCGGAGTAGATTTAGGAAAGTTAAAATCATGATGAATTAAGGGAAGGTGAGTGATTAAAAGATCCATAATCATATAATAGAGTAACCCTGTTTTATTCAATAAGATACTTAATCATTGTTTCAAGATATGAAGAATGTTCTTGATACTTAGTATATAGTTCATTTTGGATTCTATTTTTAAAGAGAAGAAGTTCATGAAAAATTATTTGATTCCCTAGAGAAAATTCCAAAGGAAGGGCCATCAAAATTTCCACCTTTGTTAAGATGTCCTTTACAGAAAGGATTGAAAATGTTAATACTGCCAAAAAATTAGCAGAATAGATGATAAATAATTGCTCATTTTCATTGAATTTCCCTGATTATGTACTGGTAGTATCAGACACTTAAAGGTCCTTAAGACTGTAGCCATTCTCAAAACCAATATTAATACAAGACTGTTTGCAAAGTGACAAAGAAGATTCAAATCTTAAACTCTTCTCCCAAACAGGTATTAACGAATTTACTTCCTTAACAGTTAGACAACAGAATAATAGAATAACAAATGTAAAAATGAAATAAAATAGTTTCCACATAAGGATTTTATCTTAATTATATTGAGTCTTTTTCATACCCCAAGTCAATTCAGATTTCTAATTATTTTTTTGCCTTAGCATGGATAAAAATATACCACATAATCACTCAGGCATATATTGAAAAAAAAAATTATCAGATAAAAGAGCATATAATTATATGCTAATAATCAAAAATGATTACTCATAACTAAAAAAATATTAAAGTTTGGTGAAACAATAAAGAAGAGGTAGTGGTGGGTATCATGTGTTGCCCTAGAAACCCCACATCTCTAGTTATGGTCCTAATTCAACTTGCTGACTGCAATGCAGTAAGGATTACTTCGATAAATCTAAATCTAAAAAAGGCTTTTCAAAAAAGGAATGAAAATGGAAACTGTCTTAGAATTAGAAAAATGTTTTGAAAATAATAAATATACTTTTCAATGTCAGGCAGAAGATATAAATAAGTATATGCATGTAAAATTTGTACAGTATTCTTTTGAAATTCTTTCCAGTGCTAATATTTTTTAACATTAATAAAATTAAATCTCATTCCAAAGAATAAAAGCACAGCTATGTAAAATTCACAGCATTGTTAGTACACATTCAGAAAAAAAAGCAGCAAATGATTAATTTGTTGAAAAAATATAAAAGTTATGAAAGTGTGTTGGTAAAATTTATTTTGATAACTCAAATTTAGTGAAAGAAAATTAAATTGCTTTACAGACCATTGTTGAATAACTTAAAAATATTTATTTCGATTTTTTTTAAAAATAAAGCAAACAGCAGCATTATTAAGCTGTATTCTCAATAAAA
The DNA here is from genome assembly GCA_026543865.1 of Argiope aurantia. Lineage (NCBI taxonomy): Eukaryota > Metazoa > Arthropoda > Arachnida > Araneae > Araneidae > Argiope > Argiope aurantia. The sequence goes on along the minus strand of JAPMOR010007769.1, from coordinate 31,937 downwards.
GTGCATATTATGAGCAGACACTGTTTTTGCCCAAGTAATAACGACTGCTCAAATGGTTTAATTTCAATGCATATTTTAAAAAATTTCTTAATAAATTACCTTTTAATGATTCAAAAATAAATTCTAAAGATATAAATTGCTTAAATATTTTTTTTTAAGTTTTTACTATTTAAACATTATTTGTAGATCATGTTTCATTATAATTTTTGTTCCTCTTTATATTTACTGAGAATCCTCCAAGTTTATCAACAGAATTTCTCAGCAAAATGTAAATAATTCTTCATAAGAATACAATAAGCACATTTCATTGCACTAATTTGACTTAAATTCATTAAGACATCGAAATTTCCATAATATATATTTATTCCACAAAAATTAGGGAATACCAGAGTAACAACACATTACCAGTGACTAATGTATTTTTCTCACTACAAAAATTGCAGGTTACAATTATAATTTTTCTTCCAATTGTTTTCTAGATTTTAGGATAATACATTGGTTAAACAGAATCATGTTCAAATTCTTATAATACAATGAATGCACAACAAGCACACACACACAAATTATAATTCTGTTACAAACTCATTTGTGAAATAAAAGGGATAGAAGAGATCTATAACACACATAAAAATATTCAATTTTCTAAAAATATTTTAAATAAGTACTATTTTAAGAAATAATTGTAACTCAGATGAGAAACTATATCATATGTTTTAAAAATAAAATTACAGTACTGTTTATAAATATTTAGAAATTTTCAGAAGAAAAGCATGATTCATATCAAGGGATATAATACATGTATCATCATGATATTTACTAAAAATATAGTTTGTTCCAGTTTTATTTTTTTGACATATCTTATTTCAAAGTACTATTTCTTCTGTGCAGAGATAGAAAGGAACCCTTAAGAAAAAAGAGGAAGAGGAAGGTACCTCAATGATAGCTAAATATCTCATAATAATAATAAAAAGAACCACATCTAATTTGGATGCTCCTCCATGTTAAAACTTGCTAAATTTATAATGTATATAAATTATTCTAAATGTACATTAAACTGTCTGATGGCCTTATCCCTGACAAAGCATAAAGCATACCACAGACTGAAGCAAGGCTTGTTGCAAGAAACTTATTTTGCAAAGGATATAGAATATGTATTTATAGTTTGTAGTGATTTAGTTGTATATACAAATGCAGTAATTTTAAAGAATTTTTTTTCCAAAGATATTGCCATTTTATTACTTTTAGAATAATATTTGTGCTGTATAAGATTTCCAATCAAACAATCCAAAGTAGATGACATCTTTTGATAGTTATGCTGAATATTTAGTGCTTAGTTTATTCCTTTGCTTTTTAATTTTTTAAAAAGTGGTCCCTTGAACATAAGATATGTTAAGCTCAAAATGTGACACATTGTGTGACAATATGTGGAAAAAAATTTAATTAATAGATAACAATATTATTAAGTGTTAAAAGAAACATTGCAAAAATTGTTGATACATTTTAACTGATAATTAAATTTCTGCAAATGTTATTTAACAAATAAGTAAAAATGATGATTCCAAATGAAGCATTACATTATGGTAAAAATGAATTTTACTATAGTTTACAATATTAGCAGATTATATGTTTAAATTTTTAAAAAATCAACCAATCTCAAAAGATTTCCAAAATTAAATAATTTAATCAAATCCTGTTATAGTATTATTAGGCAAGATCAATGAAAAAAAATGGCCCTTGCGTAAAAACCTTTTTTTACATGTATTTTTTGATGGAACTCAAAATTTTGGATATAGTGAGAAGATGAAGACAATACAAGAACCAGGATCTTCTTTCAAGTATCCATATCAAATTAGTGGAAAGCCATTTGATATCAATGGAAATATGATATGCTGAAGGTCTACAGACACAATGTAGTAATGGAACTTAATGTGGAATCTATAATCTTCTGGCCCCAAAGCTGAGACCCAGTCTCATTTAAAGAAGAATGAACATGATAAACAACAATTGGTAAAATTTATTTATCAGTTATTGCAATTAAAAAGATTTTAAATATGATATTAAGAATGATGGTTCCAAGAGATCAGTAATTATTATTGAGTAATGTATTAACTTGTAATAGATACACGCAATTTCTTCAGAAACGGGGAGATCAACCTTCCTCCAATTGTCCGGTATCTCAAATATAATAACAAAGATCATCAAATATTTATACTATGAAAATTAATTTATCTCCATTTTTACATTTGAATTTTTTTTTATTATTTTAAAATTATTTAATAGCTATGTATCAGTTGAATCTGCAAGAATAAACCAATTACATGTAAACTTATGAAAGTTAATAAAGTGTAAAAAAGGCTGAAAATCACAGCTAGAGCATACCAAAACAAGCAGAAAAAGGATAATAAAAGCTGGTACTTTATGGAATGACTTAGCCTTTCATAACAATTTGTAGTTTTAATATAAATTCATTATATTAAAACTATGAATATACAGAAGCAAATTATATCTAAAAATGAGTACCAAATTATAACTGAAAGAAAAAAATTATGAAAACCATATATTATAGACATTTATATAACAAGGTGTTAATGCACATTTACATTTATAAGCGCTCTTAAAAATATATAAGTATTATTAGTTTTGACAGTACAGATAGCAATGATAGACAATTTCAAAAACATGATAGAATTCAAAGAACATAGAGGCCACAGAATGGTAAAACATTAATGGTCCAAATATTCTAAATCAAAATATGAGCTAAACATAGAGAAAAATTGAATAACAAGAAGTGATGTTACTATGCAATTACTAGAAGAAAAAAAAAATAAATAAATAAAAAAAAAAGAAACTGCAATAAAAACATTTGACAATAAAATACCGATATTTTCACATCATAATAATTAAATTCAAATCTCTATATTATATATCAAAACACATTCATTTATCATATGGTTAAATTCATCTCCAATATCATTAAAAAAATCTGTAATCTCCCCAATTCAGTATAAAAAGAAAAATATTGAAATTTTTTTCCTTGTGTCAGACAGCAACATTATAAGATTACCAAAAATGGCTCCATTAAATCTTCTTGGCTTTGATAAACCCCAGTTAAATATTTCATTTGGATTATTAATATGGGGGGGGGGGGGTTAAAATAAGAAACAAATTCATCTTTAAGATACTATTCTTAAGACAAAGATATATTACTTATTTAAATATTCACCCTTTTAACCATTATAAAAAATCAGAATATTTAAAGCAAGTAAAGATGCAAGTAGCTTATTCTTTTGTCATTATAATGACCGTCATTCAATTCTATTAAGGAAAACATAAAAAAAAACAATAATTGCTGTGGCTGTAATCATTCTTTCATGAAAATGTGCAATGAAACAGATTAAAGCATCAACAAATTTCTACGAAAAAATTATATTTTTAAGGCCATTTCGTGTTTAAAGCGAATATTTTAAATTTTACAATTTTTTATTTAAAACTTTTTTTATACATTGTTTTTACTACCCTGATACTATTTGTATACAAGTTTCAAGACATTTACTTCTCCCCCTAAATGCCTTGCTTTAATGGGATGGCGATGGTGGAGTATCTGATTTCTTTTTCAGACATTTTGGAGAAGATAAAATTAAGAGTTAAGTTTAATGACTAGCTTTTCCCCTTGTAGATAAAATTAACTACATAAAAATCCAAGAATTAAACACCTTATATTTATCCAAAATTCAATAATCTTTAAGAAGTTATTTTGTATAAAAAGCCAAAAACTTTCTTTGTCACAAAATTCATAAATAATTCTTTATGACAGAAAAGAAAATTTCATTACCTTGGAAGAAGAAAAATCATGATTTTTATATGACCAGTAGATATCTAGGAAGTATTTTAGATAATACAATTAAAAATTTATACAAACATAACAAATATAAAGCTCTTACTAATCAAATAAAATATAAAGAAATCATTACATCCATCAAATAATAAAAAGTCTGTCATTTGATGATTTATAAAATTGAAAAATTACTATATAAAAGATTCCTCACAACCACATCAATTATAACACTAAATATATCTGATATGAACATAAAATGATTATTTGAATTCTTCCTTGCCTTCCCACTTAAATTAATTTTCAAATTTTTATAGTGCAAATTTAACTGGCAATTAATTCAAATAAAATTCAACATGGCTACTGAGAATTAAGCATTATTATTTGAAAATGGTTTCAAGGAATTCATGAAATATTTTATTTATATTAGTATTAATTCAATATAAAACAATGGCATTTTATAGAAACACTTTCTTGTTCATTGAAACTACAATGTTGTTCATGAAACTACTGTTAATGAGTGCTTAGTAATATAATAAAAGATGCAAAACCTAATTTTGTAATGTATTAGGTAAAATTTAATTTTTCATTAGTAGTCGGAAATTTTTTAAAATTTCAATAATTATATCAAGATTAAATTTTAAAATTAGTCATTTCCATAAAGATGATCAAGAAATCTGCTTGTGTCAAGCGTATCCCTGTCATTCAAATTCAGAGCATCTTGCCCAGCTGTGAAGATATCACATAATACAAAATACTATTAACTAGTACTAGTAGTGTTGTGTCATACAATCAATATAAGCTTATCCCTGTCAGTTCAGATATCCCTGGATATTCATGGTACAAAGTATGAGATGTCTTGTAGCAGGGAATTTTGATACAGTTGCTTACTGTGTGGTATTTCATAGAAAGCAGACTGGATTAAACAGAATTGCAGTATATAATTTGATCGAAGCTTTGCTAATTCAAATATGTAAAAAGCATGATTTTAGAGTTAAAGAAACATTTTCCTCTCTGCAAATCTATAGTTAAAGATATGTTAATTAATCAATAGGAAAATAGCAAAATTACAACTTCTACATCTATTTCAAAGCAATTTTTACATTTTTTCCTAATACTTTAAAACTAAAGTAATCAAATTAATGTGAGTAAGGAATTTCCTTTAAAAAATATATCATTAAAACAGTCAAACTAAAAACATGTATCTATCATTAAAGGTTATAGCCAATTTTAGTCATTTTTTAGTGAATATATTTGGGTTTTGTTTAATTTTTACCAGTTTCATTTTTTAATATTATAATAAATTTATAATTATTTCTTGTATAAATCTTTGAACACATTAAATATAGTATAAAAATTAGTTAAATATAATAATTTTCCTTCATTTTAGCTGTATGTAACAAATTTCACAAGTCTGCATGCATAGTGAATGATTAAAAAAAAATAGGAAACAAGTAAAACAGATTGAATAGCTTAGGTTAATTAAAGTTAAATTATGAAATAGAGCGAGAATAAACAAAAATTCAACAACGAAAATTCGCCAAATATTTGTTATATCTTAAGCAACAATTATAGGAACTGTTTTTGGTGTTGCCATTTCTTTAGCTTTCTTTGCTTTTTCACGAATTTTATCTTTATCTAAGAACGATGAAGATTTGGTCTCCACATGCGCCGTTGATGGAAACCTGTTGGCAAGAACATATTCTAATCCTTTGCAGGTTTTCTGAACATTCTTTTGGAATCTTCTGATCATGTATGATTCAATTATACTTGGGAGATACAGTTTCGTTCTTTCAATCCAAGCTTTCCTTTCGATAATAGTATTATATTCTTCTTTCTTTCTATAAAAACATTCTTCCTTGATTTGAGCAATAGATGTACCGACGTTCCAAGTGTAAGTACGAATTGTTTGTTTTTTAGGGTCAATAAATGATTCTTCTATGATTGGTTCATTCTTAATAGAAATGTTATAACCAAAGGTAGAAAACCTGACAGTTTTGGTCAGAAGCCTTTTCGTATGTAGCACTCCATTTTCTACCTGCCGAAACAAAACATCTTCAGTTCGAACATGCTTGCTGTACGGATTTGGATAGCGGACCCAAAATATATCCGCTATTTGTAGCCATGTGTATGGAAACACATCTGCACCTTCAAAGAATTTCATTGTAGAAGTAGAATAAGACTAGATGGACTCTTGGCCTTCACAATTGACGTGTGAATGATTAATTTACAAAGATAAAGTTACAGGAAGAGCATTTTGCAGGCAAACTATATACGATCGAGTATCAACAACAGAAAATTTACAACGTGATAAATCGCACGTGAAAACTGACCTTATTTACCGGTGGCCGGTTATTACTCGAGTAAAACCAGAAAATCCTGGAAAGGAAGAAAAAGTAATGACGAAAAAGTAAACAAAATAAAATTTCCCTGTTGCCACTGATGTAAAAAGACAGAATATAAGTATCTTTATAGAATAAAAAGATTCTTATTCGAATATTAATTTTAGAATGCAACAAAATAAGAATATCATACCTTTCAAAAATTGGTTAATATATCATAGATTATATTAAGACCATTTGAGAAAATTTTTCAATTATTTCAAGAATTAGGAGGACATCTCAACTTCTCTTTACGATTGCGTGTATGTATGTAAACAAATACGCGAGTGTCTGTTATTATTTGGAGAAGATTTCATTCGTTTCTTAATAAGTTTGATCAAAGCTCCTGCTCGTATTTTTAAATATTTTAAAATATAGAATTGTATTGATATCTTGAATAGTGGGCAAAAGCTTTATATGCAAACGCTTTTAAACAATTTCATTTATTGTATTAAAACAATTTTATTCCAAGATAACGAAACTAATATTTTATGGAAGATCTTCTAACGTAACAGTTGTTAGGGATATTATATGATGCATTTATAGATAACTGTAATTTCATTAAGACAAATATTAAATTTTTTACTAAATTTATAACAGATAATGAAAAACGATTGAATTTGGAAAATAAAATCCTATGTTCATATCTTTTTAAGTCCATCTGAATAAAAAATTGACTAGTAAAACGTGTATTATCTTCTGCTATGAAAAATAATTTCATCTGTCACTGAATCATATATTCTTAATCTCTCTATAAGAGAGAGTCATTTATGTCCAAATTTCTACCACTAGAATAGTTTCAAGTACTGTTCATCTGTACTTCTCCATCTTTTCACAATTTTATACTGTATATTATGTTTGAAAAAAGACCAGATATATTTAGCAACTTAAACCAAATTTCAGAATTCTTTTTTATTATCATTAGAATAAGCCAGTTTTCTATTTGAATGGTTGTGAATGTTTGAATGCTTTTTACTCTATAATTCCACTTTTTTTATTAAAATGACTTTATTTATATACATGTATTAGCTAACATAAAATTTCTCTTCCCCTTTATTTAATATCACTCAAATTTGAGAGTTTTCAAAACTGTTGTATTGTTAACTTTAATGACAAATAAAATTTTTAACAATTCTACAAATCTCTTTGGTTACTGTAAAATCAATTCATGTTCACGCCTACTCATCCAATATAAATGCCGGTTTAGATTTAAAATCTAATGTGCATGTTGCAAAAAGAAAAATATAACACAATATGTAATTGGATGAGAGATAACATAGATGTCTCTTGAATGAACTCCTTTAATATAAATGTTACAAAATATTGCTATATGACATGTACATTTATGCACCATTTTTTTGTGTATGAATGTATCTAATATCTTATTGTAATAAGAATAATTTCAAATACAATGGTATATTTTTGTATTACTTGATGAAATATAAATTTCATATATATTAAATTTAAATTATATATATATTGTAAAATCATGATTATGTATATATACAGCATTAGCTATGATTTCATTTATTCTGAGCGGCCATATATTTTTGATTAGTTTATTTACTTTTATCACCTTTTAAAATGTACATCATTATTTCAACATTTAATTATTATTATGTTATTTTTATTTGTTATTTTCTGTAAAGAGGTCTATATTTTTAGACTTAAAAAAAGGCCTTAGTTGTAATAAACATACAGTTTTGTTCCATTAATTTCTCTTAAATGCATGTTTTTTGTAATTGTTTTTATTGATATGAAAAGCTTTGCATACATTCAAAATTAATTAATAATCATTCATTTTAAAATCCATTATATTTTGTTAATTTAATGTACAATTTAATTTTTATAGTTTAATAGAACTATGTTTAGAAATATCAGTAATATGTTTTAAGTAATAATTGTAGAATTTAATGGTTGAACTTTAAAAAATACCTAATGTAAAGTTTATTATTTGGATCTTTATATACATTTTATAAATCATTTGTGGCTATTTTTTTTCAGTGGATGTATATTTTTTATACAAATTTTTACAATTTTTAACTTGAGGAATTTTTATTCTCAGCTTTGCTTCGGTATTTTCAAATTCACCTATTACAAAAAGATTAATTCTTCTTTCTTTTTTTAGGTATCACTAGCTAGTTTCATAAGAAATTGAAAGAAGGTGATTTGTAAAATCAGCATCCACATGACAACATTAATTGATAAAATAATATTTTAATTAATTTATATACCATAGTAAAAATGCATTGATCAGCTTCTTCTTTTTAATCATATTTCATGTTACTATGATAATTTAATGTTATATACTTTTGTATCATTTGCAAGATATGTTATTATTGATATATTTTACAAGTAATTTGTTTAGAAAATAATAAAGTAATAAAGTAAAAACAAGTAATAAAGTTTTAGAAAATATTAAATTTTAAATGCATTTGAAAGATTTGAACACTCTACATCAGAAATACTAATTTTGAATAATAGGGGTAGATGAAAACAGTTACAGTTTTATATAAAATCCAATGTAATTCAAGTGAATATAATGAATGAATAATATAGAAAATGTTTAAATCTATGTAATATTAAAATCAAAGTTGCATGTTTGGGAAAATAAAAATTATTTCTATTTTTATAGATAATACAGTGCAACTTTCTCTGGAAACAAGTTTATAGCTTCAACTATTTTTGAAGCAATTTATCATAAAGCAATAATTTTTTTAAATATTTCTTTTGATGATAAGTTTCAGAAACACTTTTTTTTTTCAACATTTCTTTTAAATTCTTAATGAATAAATTTCTACATATAACTACTTTAGAAAAAAAAATGGGTGTAAATATTTTAATATTAAATGTATTGCACTGTTTCAAATTAAAGTGTAGATCTGTTTTATGTTTTGCAAAAAACTAAAACTTGAGATTGTAATCATGTATCAGTTATAATTAATGATATATTTTTTTTATTTCTAAGGTTTTATGTTATTTAAAAACAGTTTTGTAAGTTTTTTTTATATATTAAAGAATGCTTAATTATTGATTGTTTTTACTAGCACTAGTATATACTTTGTAATTTTTTTAACACTACCTAATTTTATTTAACTATTCTTTTCTTAAAATAATGTTATGAATGAAGTTATTATTTTTATATGCTTTAAATCAATTAATGTAATATGTAGATATTTTTTTGATATGTATATCTTAGTTTATTCTTCTTTTTCTGAAATGCATTTTCATTTTAAATTGCAAATTAATTAAAAAGTTAAAAACTGAAAATTTTGATTGGTTATTTAATTGTATGAAAAATTGTAGGATAGCAATTAAATAGTATGAAATGTAATTAGTAGGTAGGAATGAAAAATTCTTTATAAATTCACGTTATTCAGTCTTATGTGTATTCAAGTTATGCAGTAAGTGTTTAATTTTTAAATACTTATTTTATTTGGTGCATTAAATTTATGATTAACTTAGATTTTCTTTATCTGAATCTTCTTGTGTTTAAAGTATTTTTATCCTATAATCATTTTTATAATCTATAATAGCTAACTTAAATTTGGCTACAGACCATTAATGCTGCCGTAGGCTTTACCAAACTTATTTTTAACCAAAGAGTTTCTATAAAGTCTAAAATATTGATTTTTCCTTGCTGAAAAATATATAATTATTAAAAAAGATATATTTTTCAAATGATGTTTTATAAAAATTCTTAAAATTTTTTAAAAAGTATAGTGGCAGTTAATGTACAATATTTAATTGTTTTTGTGATAAATCAATCATTCAATGTAAACCATTAATTTTTGTACTAAAAATTAATATATATATATATATATATAAATTGAAAAGATTAATGCAATTTAATTTACTCGTGTTTCAATTTTCTATTTCCTTTACTTTTTTTAAATTACTCTATAGAATTAAGAAAACTTGATCTAATATTCTTAGTGTAGTTTAGTTTTCTACAGATTGGATATCTCCAAATATTAGCAAAACTTTCTGATTCTAAAATAATTTATAATAAAGCCTTTATTTATATTATACCAGAAACATTTTATTTGATTATATCAGTTTTTTAGAAGTTTAAATTGAATATTTTTCACTATTTCAGTTCGTTACCCTTGTGATATTTGCGGTAGAGAGTACAGCCAGCCAGGAACTCGCAATCGGCACAAGAAGACACATTTCAATCTCTCTTACAAATGCTGGATATGTCCATCCCATTTTAAACGGAGAGATACTTTGAAAAATCATGTTCGGGGAGTTCATGGTGTTGCTACTTAAAATATTAAGTCATTGCCTTTTCTTTGCTTTTAAAATCAAAAATTTTGTACTTTAACTTCTCAAAATATTATATTTCCAATTAATATTTTAATTGTTGGTGTGTATTATAATCAGTTACTAATCAAATTAATAATGCGAGGAAAGCTTAAATGTGTATTATGAAGTTAAATAAATCTTAAATATTACACATATATTTGAACGAAATTTAAATTCTAGCAATATAATCTTCTGTAATTAAAATGAGACTTTTTCTTTCATCTTTACTTGCATAGAAATACCAATCAATAATGAGTCAACCAATAATGAATAGCTGCTCTTTGCTTTTTCAATATGTGTTGTGCAGACTGTAATTATAATTTTTGTTTGCATGATATTCTGTTGCAGAAGTTACTATTTTTATACTTTATTTCATGCCATAAAGTGTCTGCTGAACTCTGGATATATTTGGACATGAGATAGCAAGGAACAATCCATTTTCATCTTAGTTGTTTTAGAAATATTAAGTAAATAAATGAGTGTTTTTTTAAAGGACGGAAAGGAATTGTAAATAAAAAAGAAAAACCAGTAAAATATTTTTTCAAATTATTGAGAGGAACCTGCAAAATCTTCATAAAAAATTCTAAAGATATGAAATATGTCAGTGGTAAATATCATTTTTATTTCTAATTTTTAGAATTTTTTTTTTGAAACTATGATTTTTATTGAACAAAAGCTAATGATGGTAATAAATTTAGAGATTCATCATTTAACATTATTTATATACTTTTTACCCACTGGAGCTGTGCTCATTGATTGAACATTTTTGGACTGAATCTCAATATTGTCGTGCTTTTCTATTGCAATGTTATGATTTATGGCTCGTCCTTTTCCTGTGAAGTTTGAGGAGCAGGAGGATGGCTTAGGTTTTATACTCATAAAATGACTATACATTTTGAAATTTAGGAAGCTTTCTCTAAAATATTTCTTGCGTTCCTTCAACATTTGACATTTATCTTACTAAATTAAATTCAATTTTATTCTATCTTTTGTAATATCAAAACTTTTGAAAACATTTTTAAGCAGGACAAAGGATTCTGCCATTGGGTAGGAGAAACATGAACCAACTTAACAAAAATCTTAGCTTGTAATGAAGAAATGGATATTAAATTTATCAGAATTATGTTATTTGTATTGATATGTATTATGTAGGATTTTCAGTGTTCCTAGTTCCTCAATATTTATTGCTCAGAAGTTTATTGAGAGGCAATTTTATGTTCATTTAATTTTCAATTAAGTTTTAGCAATATTTTTTCTTTACAAAAAAAGTGCTATAAAATGCAAAAATGTGTTATGAAATGCAGTATCCTTTAAAAAAGGCAACATAGATTTCTTACTTTGTATTTTATAACAAAATATTATAAAATGCAAAATAAATTTTTAAAAAAGCTGTCATATCTGTGTTATTTTAATTATTTTGGAAATATTTCATGATATTGATTTTGAGATTTAGAGAAGAACTATAAAAAATGTGATAGTATAATATTTTTTATCGTGGGATTTCTAATTTTTATGCAGTAACTAAATATAAAAGTATTGAAAATGTAAAAAGTTGAATGTTATATCATTTCTCTTTATTAACATATTGTTTCTGCTGATAATACACGATGTAGATTGTTATAATAGAAATGAATATTAATGTTGAGTAATGCATAGAATATGAATTTATTTGTATATTCTGTGGGATATATTAAATATTGTGATTAATCAAAGAAATTAGAAATATATTTAACTCTTCTTAATAAAATCAAAATTAAATATTCAGAATAAAAGGAATTTATATTCTATGTCCTATGAAGCTAGATAAATTTTTGTTGAAATAAACATTATCTTTCCTCTTTAATTGTTATTGATCTCAAATGGTAGTGTATTTTTATCTTGGTCAAAAGCTTATTTGATCAAGAATGCTTATGATTTTTGTTTCTTTTATTTTAAAAATTCCCATCAGCTGTCAATGACTCATAATTCTAGTTTGGTTACATTTTTAAAAAATATATTTTAAATAATGCAGCAATAAATTATTTGTAATCTCCAAAAATTAAAAAAATAATAATGATCATTTTTAAAATTTATTTTAATTTTCAGTTCCTTATGATTTTTCAGTTTCAATTTTTTCTGGCTTTTTTGACAAAGAAATTTTTTGAATTGCTATTCGTTTTTCACTACAGATCTTTAGTTTTTTTAAAAGAATAATTTAAAGATATCTTTCATTTTAAAGTAATACTTATGGATAAATATTGAAAATTAAAATATGATTTTCCTTTCAATGACAGATTTGTATGATGACAAGAGCTTTATAATAAAATCTCTCTTTGATTGTTTCTTTTGATTTGCCCTTGATTTTACTTAAATTTGCATTGTTTTCTTTTGTAAAATGCTGTTTTCTAACTATTCATTTTTTGTAAGGATTTATTTTTACATGGTTATTTAATTATCATATAAAGTGTTTCAACTATGAACTGCAGATGTTTATAAAATATTATTTTATGTACAAAGTATTTTATTTGATGTATTTATCAAAAAAGAAAATGTATTTCATATATGTAAAGACTTGTTGAATTAAAAGACTTATTTTAATCATTTTTAAATTATTTTTTTGTCATTTATTTTGTATTTAGGAAGATAACAATCTGAAGAAACAGCAATACTCATAAATAGATAGTATTTAAAGTCAAAGGGGGGGGGGGGAAGGGAAGAAATTAACATCTATTTCATCTTGATTGTTAATTCTTGAAAATATCTCAATTTTATTTAAAAGCAACGTGGTAAATTATTATTGGGGAAAAAACCAACTTTTTTTACGCAGTTTCCCTTGTGCAGCATTGCTGTCATTTTTATCTTATTTCCATTAATTTTGACGATTAGATAATTATTTAAAAAGCGATTTAGCTATTCTATGCATGTAGGAAAGTTTAAAGTGATGACAACTTGAAAGTTTTTTTTAAAAAATTATTTAATTAAACAATTACTGCTTTAAATGAATAATTGTTTGTTATCAGTTCAATTCAAAATTAAATAAAAAAAAATGCATTCATGCCCTCATTTATGCAGATTTCTGCGACTTTTATAGGGACCCCCCCCCCTCCCAGAATGGGAGGTATTAAGTTAAAATTCGTATTAGACAAAGTTTCAAATAAATTCGATTTCGTACCGGATATAGCTATTTTGCGGCAGTTCATATTAAACTAAATTTAGCTTCACACTTGTTGCTCATATGAAACTTTTATTGCATAATATGTCAAGGAAATTCCTGAAGGTTTTTGAAATTTGCAGTACCCTACGTAATTATCCTATTAGTAATCCTGAACATTTATCCAAGATTAAATTGGTAGCAAACATGAATGCACGACACCCAGAAACTTCGATGAGAAGGAAAAAAAAAAAAAAGAATCAAGAGATATTATTTTTGTGAATCATCTATCGAATTTCTCAAAATCTATTCAAGCCAGATGTGAACGAATCAGAGAACATAATTGGGTGAATTGTCGTAAATGGAGATGAATGATTTTATTCTATTCCTATAGATCATTATTAGAACTAAAAGTCCTTCACATTGAAAAATATTTTTAAATGTTTCGATTCTTTTTGTGAAAACGATAACTGACAGATGGCAGCACGGTTTCCTGATCTGTAGTACATTTGCTTTTCAGCCGATATTGAAACTGAACTTACAGGTGCGCCATAAATTCGAGTAAACTTGATAAAATCATAAGAAAAATGTAATCCCCCCCCCCAAAAAAAAATTGCAGTTTGAGAGGATATGTTCAGAGTACTTTAGGATCCCCCCCTTTAAATATGATTAAAAAATGACCAATAGATGGCATTTACTGGTCAAACCCAGATGATTTATGAAAAGAAGGAAAACAGAGCAAAGTAACTTAACACAGGGCATTTTATTTTTAAGCAAAAGATATTACGCAAGTGATGCGCGTAACTACGCCTATTGCAGCTGAGAGTAGCATGGCGGCATCCCTGTCACCAACGACCCGTTGAATATTATCTTTCAATTCCACCATAGTGGTTGAAGAGCCCTGACAGACACGAGACTTTATGTATCTCCACAACCAAAAACTATGGAGTAAGGTCTGGCAATCGCGAGGGCCGCTTAATCTTGCATCCTCGACTTATTATTTGGTCCTCAGTGAGTATGTCTTGAAGGCACGTCTTGACGGAACGAGCAATGTGAGACCTGCATGAAAGTGATGGCAGTGACGCACGTCTTTGCTACAAAGCAGGCACAACGTAGTTTCGCAAAAACATAAAATACCATTTTGCTGTGGCGGAACATTTTCCGACCGGATACAAGACAACGCTTTTAAAAAAAGAAAGGGGCCTAAATGAATGATGAGATGAAACCACACCAAACAATCACAAGTGGAGAATTGAAGAGTTTGGTCTTGTACTCACGAGAGTTTGATGCCGCCCAGATACAACTGTTTTTCGTATTGACGTCACCATCCAATGAAAAGTGGGCTTCATCTGTCCACATGATGTTCAGCAACCACGTTCCGTTTATGCAAGCGCCCCATGTTACAAAGATTTGTCTTTCATCAGAATCTGTTGACAATTATTAGTGAAGTGATCATATCTTGTACGGATGAGGTTTCAAGATTACGTGCGGAATGCTTCGGATAAACGTTTCTGGAATCTCCGTTACTCACACAGTTTCATGTGTGTTGTTACTCATCGTTGATATCTTGGCTGCCTAATTTCCCACGGCACTTTGTGCAACACTTTGCACGCATGTGATTTTCAGTAACAGATAATCTGCCACTTCGTGGACGATCCTCCAAACTCCCGGTTTCTTCAAAACGGTGTACTATCCCATTCAATGAAATAGGGCTTTTAAATGCCTTGATTCCTTTAACTATGCGATACTTTCGCAATGCTCTCTGTTCGAGCACCGAAATTTACCAGATCGAGCATTCCTTTAACTGTGCGATACTTTGCAAGTAATGCTTCTCAATGCTTTAGTAGTGGATTCACCGTTCTTATAGATGCAAATATAAATGCTCGATCCGGTGACGATAACAAGTTACTGGCATCGAATGACGGATCCATTTCCATCCTTGTGTTTTATAACTATTCTAATTTGCGCAAACCGCCTCGACTTGACGTATCAGCATCTATTGGTAATTTTTTAAATCATTTTTAACGGGAAAAAATTCAAGGGCTTTTTGAACATATTTGAAACCGCAATTTCTTTTTCAAGCATTACTTTTTTTTATTATGAATTTTTTGGAGTCGGCACTAATTTATGTTGCACTCTGTACTTCTGAAAAACATAAATACCGCTGCAAAAAAAAAAAAAAAAAAAAAAAAAAAAAAAAGTTAGAGGTATTGAGAAAAAAATACTTTGGCTTAAATGAGCAAATGCTTTTGGAGCATGCATTTAGTTTATAATAAACATTGCATTTTTAATTTCTTTCTTGGTATACTTCTTCTCCTGTACAGCCGACCACCCCGCCACCACTTAACGAAGCAGTATCGACAGGATTGTTTGTGGCATATTGTTATCTTTATCATAATCCATCCATAACAATGGCCAATTTTCCGAACTTTCATCCTCTTCGAGGCGGTAAGCCACAGGTGATCAATCTCTGATCTTTCTCTACATCGTCTCCTATATTTGCCATCCTGTTTTACGAGCAGCAGGTCAACACTTTGAGAAAACCTTCTCAAAATCCTCTGTATTCCTTCAAATGTGTGTCCCACAACAGAAGAAAGACAAACAATTTTAAACTTTAAATTTTTGGCAAAAAATTGAAAATTTTCAACATAATGTCTCCAACCTTAGGGGGCGCCATGCAGACGAAATGCTAGAGCATTTATGCCATTTTTGAGGTCATATATGATCAGGGGGAGAATAATTAACATGTTGATTGCTGTCGCCCGAATATGGGCAACAGCAAAAGTTTTCATTCAGTATAGAATTAAACGTGAGTGGAATACGCCTATGTTTAATTTCTTTGCCCTTGTTTTAACACGATGTTCACTGTGTGAAAAACCTGTGATTCACACCTATTATTTAACCAGGTATTCTTTTTACTACAATTAAAAGATAGCAAAAATGTAAGCATCTTATTATCCGGAGGGTTTTAGGTTCGAGGCCCGATTTCCCACAGAAAACCGTCGTGTAAGCGGGTCGGGTGCACGTTAAATCCGTTGGGGCCAAACGTCCATCCGATGGTGTAGTGTGAAAGTTTGGAGATGAAAGGTGCCATCTCAAGTGTCATCCCCGTCGTCTGACCGCGGTTCAAAATGACGAGGTCCGCCCCAAATAGCCCTAGTGTTTCGTTAAAACGGGACGTCAATATAACTAAACTAATTCTGGTTGATCACAAGCATGAATCATGTATTAATATCATATTCTATCCAATTGCTTACTGACACTTATTCTATCCAATTGTAAAAAATGCTTACTGACACTGTTGTGGTACTCTCACAATATTAATCGACATTGAAAAACATTATGGAGATATCGTATAATATCTTATGATAACAGGAAGGGCGCAATTTACATTTACATTTTTTTATATCGCTAATGAACATAATTATAATTTTATATCGTTCTGTCCTGGGCATCGCTTACCTTCGCTACACCATTATATATCGTAATCTTGGTGTAACACTTTTAATACAACTTACAGAAAGGATGCCAGACTAAAAGCTTTTTATTTCCGTAAATTTTTTAATAAACTAAAAAAATATTTGTAAACCTATTTTAAAGAAATTTCATTATTTTAGTAGCTGCGTACGACGATATAAAAAATAATTTTGTTTTCACGTAACCTCCAGGGGCGAATTAAATTTTTGAAGACCTTTTGATGACACTATACATATACCATAAAAAATTGTGATTTGCCAGCCATTAAATAATATCGTATATCTGTACTAATAGTAAAGATGAATGTGCATGTGTGTTGGCCATTTACTGGCCAAACCATTTGACATACATCTACCAAACTTGGCATATTTATACCTTTGAGGGTGGAATTATGCACCTCGGAAATATTTAAAATTTTTTTTAATTAATTAAAAATTAAACTGATTTTTGACATTTTTTCTCAGTAACTTCCGAAAATATTGCAGCACAAAAATAGTTTTGACATCATCTTAAAATTTAAAAAAATGTATTTTTAATGATACCATTTAATAACAAAGCGCAAAGTTTGTAGGAAATGTGCATAGTTTTACTTTTTTAATTTTTTTTATAACTATTGTTCGACAGTTTTTGAAAAGTTTGATAATTATTATTTTTATTTTTTACCGATTTCCAGCTGTAGATTATATTGTTGTCCTAAAGTTCAAAAGTTTTTATTGTTTCGTCCATTATCTGATCGCGTGATTTTTGGAAAGTTAAAGAATGATTTTGTTTGGTTTAGTATCATGTAGTTTAAATGACGTAAAAAAAGCGAATTTTATGTTAGGTTAACCATACATTTAAATTTTTAATAGCGCCATGATATCAAGATGCTGGTTTCCATTAGAAAGTATTCATGTAACTATGAGTGAAGCCTTTGTAAGAAAATTAAACAAATATATTTTAAATTTCAAGGGATCAAGGATATATATATTTAATTGATTTGATTCAAATTAAAGTAAACCAAAATTCCCGGTGAACGAGCTGTTCTCCAAAGATGGTTAGTATCTGATAAATCACATTTCAATTTATTTATTTTTTAAGCACAAAAATTCTCTGATATTCCGTGCAGTTGATATCGCTTGTGGGATTTCTCCTCTACAAAGCATTTTAAATAAATAGAATGTTACTTTAGGGAGTGTCTGAACCAAGCCTGAAATGCACCGTCATAAACGCAATTATGGAGTTATGGAGTTTTTTTAAAAAAAGTGATTGGGTTATTTCTTTAGTAATAAAATATAACTACTCTCTTTCCCAAAATGGCATTCAGAATGAATAATTGAATAATTTATTTGACTACTTACAGAATTTACTAATTTCTCAGAAATATTCTATTTAAAGAATGAGCGATTTAATTTCGTAACGAAAACAGAGGTGTTTCAAAAATAATAATGATAATTTCGAAAAAGCTGTGAACTAACTTGAATATTGTAAGTTTTGAAAAGTTTTTTGTCATGTCAGCAGGTAGAATAGATCAAATGAACCTAAAATCCATGGGGGGGGGAAAGAAAAAAGAAATGGAAATGACCATTAGGCACACGATATAATCAGATTGTCATCTAATACTTTTTCTTCGACAATATATTACTACTCGTTAACAGATCCGTAGATTCCTAACATACTGTTACTAACCTGCGATTCGGCTTCCCAGCATAGTTTGTTCCATCATCGGAAAGAAAGTTTTACAGTCATTTGAATGGGACGGAGTCCGTGTGTCACGTTGGAGGTCCCAGAGCTTGGCGACCATTTGGCGACTTGGCGACAAATTTGGCGACTTTGGCGCCAAAATAGATTTTACCCGAAACTTCGAGAATTTTCCCGATCCGTCCAGTAGGACCCGAGATATACCTCGAACGTTCCTGATTGGTTGAGAGGCTTCTAGCCCCGCTTCCTGAGACCTATAAAAGGGTCCGCAGCTGCCAGAGAAGTCTAGTCCGAAGATGGAGCGGAAGAGTCGTAGGCGACAGAGCGGAGTAGGCGGAAACGACGGTGAGCAGCGACGGAGTCAAGCTCGTGCTGAACTGAGCTGTGCGCTACTGTCTGCAGTAGGTTCTGGTTGTATGGTGCTGTGTATGCTGTTGTATGCTACACGTCTCGGCTGAAGATAGTCGTCTCTATGCTGTATATAGTTATCGTTTTTGTGCTGTCCTGTGTGTCTTCGTGTAAATAAACGTCGTTGTTTTTTTATTCTACTTCTGATGCTGATTGAGCGTTCTCCACACCATATAACTTCCACTATCCAAACGAACCCCGGTAAAAATTTCGTAACAATACATATAAACTTAAGAAATGGTTTGCGAAATATTATTTAAACACGTTGGAAAAGCAATAAGTATGCTCTAAAACATTCTTTATGTTACTTCCATTTAGTTTTACTGTAGATAAATTGTTTGTAGTATCAATTTAAATAATAATTACAAATTCTGTTAAAATTGCTGAGCGTCTGAGTAATTATCTACTCGATTCTCCATGTCATATCCTCCAGGATATAGTGTCCTCTCCATGTCCAAGATATAATGTCATATCTTGAGCACTCGAGAGTTAAGGACCTATGATTTTATGGCACGAAAATTCCATTCGTGACACTGATTTCGATGCAAAAATTGATTTCTACTTGTCTGCCATTTTCTACTTGTCTTAACTTTTCAGACTGTTTTTTGATTTCTCATGTACGAAGAGGAAATATTATAATCGTTAAAAAATTCGAAATATTGGCGAATTTTAGATTCCTAGAATCCGATTAAACCATTTTTGTTTAGCTCGACTTGTTTCATGCTTGTGAAAATGGAAGCTTGTAATCAATTTTCCGTACATTTCTTGATGGGCTTGTGTTTTGGCATTTTCTATTTTTTTTTCCTTAATGAAGATACTTTCGAATTGTGATTATCATTTAATGATCGATTTAATTAACTTTTGATTCCATATAATGGACTCGCCTGGAAGTAAATGTGAAAAAAAAATGGGTTCTATAATATTTATGATGACGAATAATAAATGAAAGTCTAAGAAAGAAAACAATTAAAATAAAAAAATTGTACATTTTAGTATACTAATAAAAGTATGCCAAAAGTATATTAATAAATGTATTTATATACAAAATATTTGTATGAAATTTATTGGAATGATATTTATCTGTCGGTTTGCCAGTATATGAACACGAAACTAAAAACCTAATATGATAAATTGTTTAATTTAGGCTGTTTTCCTCAAACTTTGGACATTTAAAAAAAAATTTTGGTACGAAATCCATTTTCCAAAAGTGAGCCTATTTCTCCATCCGTGTGCATGTGAGCGCTATTATTTCAAAATGCAACCAGCTAGTTAGTTGGCATTGGCACGATTGGAGATCTGCATCAACGTTTGGATCAGATCTAACAATGGATTAACCCTCTTTGGATTGATATGTATATGAAATTGACAAATAAAATGCATCTATCAATCTGTATATATTAAAAGCTGATATATGAGGCACAGGAATCACTTTTATTTCTTATTGTGGAATGGCAATAGTCAAATGTAAACAAATATTTCATTCAGCATTTTTGCAGCTGCACTTAATTTAACACTTCACTAATTAATCAATATGAAAGCTATTATTATAAATGCTGGTCACCATATCAAATACTGCATTCAATCGGAGGAAAGGATATGTCAAAGAAATAAAGAAATAGATGTTAAATAGAAATTTTAAACGAGCTCGAAAATAGGCTTAACCGTTACTAGATAGATAATCACTACATTTTGCTTATGGTAATAGATAGCTATATCTTCCAAAACTATTAATCTTGCAGAAAACTACCCCTTTAATGATATCTATTTCATTTCTTTACAACTTTTTACTTTACTTTTAATAAATTTAAGTTCAATAACAAGATTTAATGCTGTGATAAAATAATAGTTGTTGTTGTTGTGATAATGTTGTTTTTTAATGTTGTGATAAAATTCAAACTCATCTATGAAAATATTCAATTGAATTCTTTTACTAATCTTATGATTGGAAACTTGCTTTCTTTGGACATTAATTTCGAAACAGGATTTTCACTTCCCTTTTTATTTCATAAGATATAGACTTTTAATTTGAGCCCAAAATAATTTATTGCAAATTGACTTTAAAATCATATTTTTAATTCACATCAAATAAAATGAAATTTAAAAAATATTAATCTAAATCCAATTATTAATCTTAGACTAAAAAATTATCTGGACGAACAAGCTGGCCACCTAAGGGATTTAATATAGATAAAATTTACTGCATGAACTTTATACCAAAATTAAAAATCTGGATCTAACTTTTAACTGAATCTGCTATCGATTAGACTACCTGTTCGTTTTTCTTCTGAGTGAAATAACTCGATAACTGAATATTGTAATAAATTATATAAAGGAAAATCGATATTTGACTTTGATAAAAAAATTATATATCTATATCAAATTATGAGATTCTTTATTTCTAGTATCAAACTTACTTGTTGTTCTCCACTGTTTTAAGAAGTTAAATACAAAGCGTGCTTCATAGTGGAGTAGACGAGCAAAATTGATGAAAAAATGTTCCAACTGGAGGAATCTGTTTAATTCTTAAATATAACTGAAAATATTTCATTACATTTTTTTTTATAAATACACAAACAGACATTTTTATTAGTGCAAACGTGTTTTATCGTGGAGTACACGAGCAGTTAATTATATATATTTTTTTACAAACACACAAACAGAATTCTTCATTGGTGCATTATTCTCTGTTCCGGGAAGATGAATCCGGGAGGCATCCATCATGAATACCAAATCCGGAAGAATGCAAATTCCGCCGAAGACTCATCAGGATTGAACCACCGTATCAAATGATGGGAGGATGGGGGGATACCGCTGAAAAAGTTAGGGGGTGGGCATCAGATTAATCCCCTACCCCACCCTCTCCACTTGAGCGAAAGACACGGGAATTGTGGTCTCAAAGAGAAACAAAAAAGAAAGAAGTAAAGATAGGAAGAGAAGAGTCAGTTCAGATAAAAAAAAGGGAAGAGAGGGGAAGATTTGGCGTAGGTTGTGTCATAATCTTGTCTTCCTTTTCCCGAGGACCACTTCCCATCTTATTATTGGAATCCTTTAGGGGAGGATTAATGCGGCCAGCGGCTCGTGTAAGTCCACCCAATTGGGTCTGCTGTCCGGGGACTTAATCATGGATCGGGAAGAGAGACGGACTTCCAGCCGTGGCAGGATATCGCCTTCGAGCCGTTGCCGGATAGATGCTCCATCCGTCTGATCACTGAGAAACTTCAGAAGGGTGACATCCGGTACAATTAATAATTTAGACGATTTTTTTCACTTTCAGAAATAAAAAAGTTCGTCACTCTTCTTTAAGGTTGACTTGTTTTATGTTAATAAAAGCATTTTATGAAAAACGATTACAAAAGTAATCGTTTTTTCAATCATTTTCTATTGTTATAGAACTTTGGAACTTGTTCTCAATGGTAATAAAATTTAGCTATCATTTAATAGATTAATTTTTGTATATATAAATATTGAAATTAATAAAATTTAAAATAGAAAATAATAAAATTTAAAACTGTATTTTTTTAGTGCAAAAAGCGTAATACAATTATATTTATGAAAGCTGTGGAGACAGAACAAAATCTCAAGGACGTGAGAAGTTAAAAAAGGGAGTAATTACTGCAAAGGAATCAAGAACAAAAAAAAAATCATTAAAAACTAGAATATGTATTGTATATGTGTGTTTGTGCATGTTTATATATGTATTGGCTCTTTGAAGTCCAGATCATTTGATCTAAAGGTACTCAACTTGACTAATGTATACTTTGGAGGATGCGAATAAGCTTCTGAGAGTGACTTTTTTGAAATTTTAATTAATTATATTAAGAGAAATTCTAGCTTTTTTTCAACGGTAATTTTTATTAAATATTGATTTACAATAAAACTTTTCTCATCATCTTAAAATTCAAAAGAATAGCTTTTCAATGATACCGATTTTTTTCTGTTTTTAATTAATTTTTGAATATTATTTAAGCATATTGTTCTACAATAAATTAACAAATTGCCTTAATTCTTTTCTAAAAAATTGCAACCTGGGCTTTTTCCGCATTGTTGATGATGAAAATATGAACATTTCTTTTATTTTTCTATGTTGAGTACATTTTAATACAAGTTATGCTATCAATAAAATTTTTGAAATTGCGTCAGAATCAAGCAATGATTAAAAAATTTTAAAGTGCGCCCATTTTTAAATACCGCTACTTTTTACTGTGATATTGTTAAATGTATAAAAAAATGCCAAAAATGCATAGTATAATCAACAGATCTTTTGTAAGACTTCTAAGATAATATGAGCTCTATGTCTAACAAAATTTGAAGTTTACCACCAGGCCACCGCGGCCTCAGGTTAGCATATGGGGTTGCAGCGCCAACGTAAGAGCATTCGATTCCCGAATAATTCCCGAGGCTTAAATTTTTATTCTACTATGAAATTCCATTCCATTACTATGAACATCAATGAGGTTAAAACATGGAAATAACGAAAACAATTTTTTGAATAAAAGTTTTTATTAATATTATTTATAATAATAAAAATGTTTATTCAAAATAATTGAAATTAAAATAATTTTTAAACAAAATTATGGTTGATCAAAAGAAAGACAGTTAAGACCTGAGGCGAAGAAAACAACAGAAGAAGGCTTTAAAGTTGCAATGATTATTGTAAGAAACAACAAAACAGCAACAAAAACTAATTAATTAATTACGTTGAAATACGATATAAATATAATTAAAAACTTAATTTACTTAAAGCTTTTCCATTTGTGCCTTAAACTTTTAGGGATTTTGTTTTGATACCCTATTATTAAGTTTTGATTTGTGAAAAAAATTATTTTGTATCTTTAATACATTGATAAAAAGGTTTATTTAAAAAGTTTTTATTAAATTATTACTTTAAAATAAAAAAAGAGCTTTTCAATAATATAATTTTAATCTGAGAGCAAATTGTCGTTGTTGTAAAATAAATTTAAAAAAATTGAATTTTTATTTTTAAGTTTATTTTACAACAATACTTTTCATTTGTTTCATTTCCTACGTTTACACTCGCACGCTTTGTGAGAACAGTAATGCCCTTTTTATGCGCATGGTATGATTACTGTAATTAAAGGCGGATTTACACTCGGCCAATTAGAAGACGGCTGTAGGCTGCGCATGTGTAGAAAGGTTGAAAAATACTGTTTGATAGAAGGCAAGTAATTATCCCTGAAGGGACAACAATATGCTGCTGTATTGTTTTTTTTTTTTCTTTCTTTCTTTCTTTTTACTGCGTATGCGTTTGTAGAATTTGGCGGGGTTTTTTGGCATGAAAAAATGGATCACTTATTATAGATTAATTTCGATATTTTTTTAAAATTTTTTTTTTCTTTCTGATGTGTGTGTTTCTTTTTCTTTATTTGCCATTTTCTTTCTATAGTTTTCCAAATTTAGGTATGTTTATATTTTTTATTTTATTTTGCCATGTTTTTTGTGTGAATATCCACCTTTTTAATACGATACGCAGTGAAAAAGAAAAATTCAGGGACGCTAAAACGGCAATTTATAACCAAGCATGGAATGCCTGAATTTATCTAATGAAATTGTGGCAAACATAAATCATTCCTTTTTTGCGCATATGTTGCCTACTGGCCGTCTTTTTACTGGTCGAGTGTATACCTTAACCTTTTGAATGGAAATTTATGGCCGGAACAAAAAGATGGCATTTCTCGCTTATGATAAAATTCCGATTTTATTTAAATAATGTAAGCATTTTAATACACTGTTATTGAAGATTGTGGTTGAAACACAGACTGTCGAATAAAATTACAACGTACAATCGTTTGATATTACGACTTGATTACGACTAACAGTTTAAGAAGCTCTGAAATGCCCTCATAATAACTTTAAAAAAAATTATAAGAACGGTCTACTGGTCGTCTTATAACTGATTGGGTGTAAAACTGGCATAAGAATAACTGTTTCATAATTGCATGCTTTAAATTTCTTCATTTTCTTGCAGATAACACGATTTCAACCGCCCGAACCTCTAAACAGTCATTCACTTGAAAGTAGCCTTGCATACTTAGATCTATCGGTCTGATACCAGACAATCCACTCTAGATAGTGGAAGGCATCGCTGCAAACCACAAGCATCAACTACGGTCATCCCAAATTTTTGATTTCATCTTAATAGAAAATCGTGAACGAATCGAGCACGCTGGTGATGGATGAAGATAAAACGTAATTTTAGACGAATGCGGTTTGAGGTAATCTTATGAAGACTGGAATTTCTTATTTATTTCTTTTGCGCAGAATCGATTCTTTCAGGTATTTCATCTTAAAATGGCGAAGTAATAATTTTTTTTAATATAAAAATAAAGTACAGTAGACTCCCGAGTATTCTGCTCAGTGTGGCTGAAGGGCAGGCCGGATAACAAAAAAACCGGATAGGCCGGAGCTCTATGAATTCATTTCTTTGCCCACCCATACCAGAAGACAAAAATGTTTTTATACCACAACTCAATGTTATAATACGTATTTTCTCACTTCTTATTGAGTACTAAGCCCTCCATTTATCTCAATGTGAACGCAGCCGCAGCCCGGTGAATCATAGTAGCAATTGCCGGTAACGTGTCGAGTTAAAATAGAAGATTCTGAACTGGTATTTTATATAGGTTTATATACTGCACTGCACGTTTCACGAATTAATTATTAAACATAAATTCTGCAATGCCCAACTTAGATGCATGGAACATAAACAATGCAACGCCTTGTCTTCCTTATTTTACGATTAAATTACGATCAATGAAAGGAAACTAGGCCGGATAGTAAGGAAGCCGGAGAGTCGCGAACCGGACACTCGATCATGTACCAGTAATTTTCCATTTTTCTGGGTAAACATTTGGTTTATTCTATAAAAGTCTTAATGATGTAAAATAGGGATGTGATAAAAGTAAATGTATGGTTCAACTAATTAAGGAGTGGCTAATGCTTTCGTGTTATTTTTATATATTTCTTATTTTTTGTTTGTCTTTTTATACTGACTTTGACAACTGAATTAACTGAAATTTGGTAATTAATTTCTCCTAAATATTAAGTTTCTAATGCATAATTTGTTAATGGTCTTTATTTAAAACATGAAATTGAGATAGACTTTAAAATAACAAAATAGATGTGATAGCTTAATGCATATTCTATTTATTGCGTCTTTGAAATTTCATAATGGAATTATGACCCTTGACATAAAAGCACCATTAAAAGCCTGATTGTGCGGGCGATTTATTTCCTAGTTACGCATCAACTTTCGCGGTATTCTAATTTCACTTTCTTTTTTCTCAATCAATCTGCGCTACAATATAAACATAGTAAACTAATACAATTTACCAATAAACATAAACTTTCTTTAAATTTCAACAACTGAATAAAATTATGCAATTATATATTTGATGAAATGATAAAAACAGTCCCTCAAAATAACAATAAAACATCAATAATATTTGATGAAATGATAAAAACAAAAAAATCCCTCAAAATTCTGAAAAAAAAGTTAACAAATAATCGTTCTGTGATGCCCATTTTTATCTTTAAAAGCGCATTTGTGCCGAAATTGAAACTCTAGATCAAAAGGCGTGTCCTGTAGATCAACAAAAGACATACATTCTCCTTTATTATTAACAGAGATTAGTGGCAACAGAAGGGGAACAGTTTAGTAAAAAGGAGAAATATATTTTTATTGAAATGAAAGTCGTAGATTTGAATTATGAGGCGTATTTTAAATCCACTACAACACATCATTTCAATATTGTTTAATATTACAGTTCGTTTTTTCTCTGCCTCTGAGTGCTCAAATTAAACCCTTTCTCTTTTTTCGAATGTTGATTCAGATTCTCTTTCTTCGATATCTTTCTATGAAAAATATGACACTTACAGGAGAACGCCTTATTACTGAAGAAAAAGTGATGCAGATAACAATAATGATAACGTCATTGCAATATAAAAGAATGGATTATTCCTAGATTTGATTCTAATGTTTTCAAAACAAAAGATTTTTTTAATATCATACTCAAGGAATGTAAGAAAATGAAAATTTATAAAGATAATTATTTTTACTGCATTATTTCACTCGACTACTTCTTTGAATTCATTAGTTAAATGAAAGATTATGGTTGTAAATATGAAATTCCTTTACTGATACAGAAATAAAAATTGCAGAAGAATAGCGATATGAAAGGAAAATATTACGATGTTTAATAGAATATTTTTAAAGTTAGTAGATAATTTTTGAGAGAGATATGTGGAATGTTCTTCAATTTTTTGGTACTACTGCAAGAACAAATCCCTAAAGTACGATATTTGTAGGAAGAAAATGTGACTGACACCTTTTCAGTTTTTTCAGTGGTTTTTGTTATATCGTCATCTCAATTATTTTATATTTTTAAATAATTCTTGTATTGTTTTTCTTATATCTGTTTCAAGTTCTTAAAGTCTATTTTTGTTGAAAGTAGCAAAGGTTTCTTTAATTCAATATTCTTAGTTACTGAATAGTTCTTTTTAAATAAAACTGTTTGAATTATGTTTCTATTGAATTGAAATAAAATGTCGTTTAAATTTCAAAATATTAATCCTACGAATTTTTATTTCATAATTTCTGAAAGTTTTTATTTATATTTCAAAATTTAGTGAGTTGAAATTTTGAAGCAGTTGTTTTTGTAAATTGCTTGTAAACTTGACTTGACTGTTTAACTTTGTTTGCTGCTTTTGTAAAGTTTTTTTAGTGCTTTATTACAATTTTTACTTCTGAAATATTGTTAGTTTTTTTCTTACAAAAACATTAATATAAGTACTGAAATTTGTTATAAACCTGGGACATTTTTTTCCAATTATGCATTTAATACATTACTCATTTTTCTTTCTATTATATTAAATTTCTGACAGGCTTTAATGTTTTAGCGATCTTAATAGAATCATTTAACATTTTAAAACTAAAGATATATTGAAAAATTGTCTTAAAAGCCTTTTGCAATGAAATGTTTTATTCTTCTTCTCAGGTTATTATAAAATTGTTATTCAAACTTTGGCTGTACAGAAATTAAACTAAAAACAATAAAAATGAATATTATTTTGGTAGTTGTGATTGAAAAGAGGAAATCGAAGATAAACATTGATTAAAGGTCCTTGCGAGGATTAACCCTAACCCTAACCCTAACCCTAACCTGGTCCAAATCCAATGATATCACAAACATGAAAAGAAAATGATATTATTGAAAAGTTATTTTCCTTTTATATATTTCTTCTAACATTTGAAAAAAGATTAATGACATGACAGTTGATAATCTTCTTATATATATATATATAGATATTCAGCGCTATACTTTATTTGAAAATAAGGGAATAAACTAACTTAAAGTAAATAATTCGAAAATTTGTACTTTTTTTTTTTTAAGAAAGCTGAAAAATATTATTAAGAGGAATATCATCCTTCAGTAACAATTTTAATATAGTCAGCATACTTTTCTACATGTTTGGGGGATTCCGATGATATTTGACATTTCATTTACATTAAGCCTCCTATTTTTAAAATTTTATACTCTGTTATTTAATTCTGTTTACATTTTAAAGAAGCATTTATTATCGCTGTACTATTTTGTTCCCTTCTTTTATTACTTAACTGAAGCGGATTTTGTAGAATTCCTGAAAGGGGGGAAACATGTTTACAGAATAAATCATTTCCACGCTGCTGATAATATGGCAGAAAAAAAAAATGGAATAAAAAATTAATTATTTCTCTTTGAGGAAATAAATAAAAAAATAATTAATTATTTTAATTTATTTCCTCAAATCCTAGCATTTTTTTTGAAAAAGTATATAATTGTATTTAAAATTATGTGCACTTTTAAAAATTTCTCTTGTTTGCATACCTCATTTTCTGCTCCAGCGCATTTACATATTTTATTATAAATTTGAAACAATTAAAATTTTAAAGATTATGTGATAATCTGCCGTAACTAGAAGGCATTACGTTAAAATTTTAATCAGCGTGGAATCGATTATTGAAACTTCTTTTAATTTGTGGAATATTTTTTAACGGACCGAGTATAGTATGAATGAATTGAAATCGCTGCTCAACACGTTTCATCAGCTTGAAATGATGTTCCGCGATAAGCCATGAAATACTTCATTAAACCCTATTTGCATGTCCGCTTATGAATTGATCTTGTATTTTTATTTTTTTAAAAACTGGCATAACCTTTCTTAAAATGTTTTTATTTAAATTAAGTTTTTATAACTGAAAAATTAAATTATATTTGAACTGATATATAGATATTTGCACTTTGTCTGAGCAAAATTCGACCTTTCATAACGTTTTTAACATTTCAGTCATTTTTCTAATTCAAGTTCTTTTCTCTTATAAATGGTGAAACAGACAAAAAATATTTTTGTTCAGGGCAATATTAAAGTAGTGTAGTGGTGGATTGCATTAGAGTAAATACTGTCAGCAGTATAGATACATAATTCCAGTAATCCTTGTTAGAATTATAAATATTCTAAGTACTTTAAGATATGCGATTACGTTGAAGGGATTTTTCTTCGAAAATACGAATGATTTAGTTTTACAATCTTAATAATTTTTACTTATAATCTCAATATTTTGTTTTTTATAAAACTGTTTGAATTTGGTTTCTAAGTTTAGAGGCCGCAGTGGCCTGGTGGTAAGTTTAAGACTTCGGAAGAGTAGAGTTTCAGGCTGGAGACCCGATTTCACCGAAGAACTGTCCTGTAAGAGGGTTTAGGGCACGTTAAATGCCTCGGGGCCAAATGCCCTCTCGATGGTGCGGTACGGAATTCTGGAGGGAGGGGGGTTGTCAACTCAGGTGTCGTCTTCGTCATCTGACTGTGGCTCAAAATGACGAGGTCCGTCCCAAAATAGCCCTAGTGTTGCTTTGAAACGGGACGTTAATATAACTAAACTTTTAAGTTCTATTTTGGGAGATAACACTAATTTTTATATTTACAATTATGTACGTCTAATTGCTATTTTACATCTTTAGATGTTATTTTCTCATATTCTTATCGTTGGTTGCATTTTTTTACGAAACACCTCATAAATTACAACTTAATGCAATTTTTAGTTCTAATTTGGTATAATTATTTCTCAATGTATTCCATAATTCCTGAAATAGAAAATAAGTAATATTCATTTAGAAATATTCTTTAGTTATTTTAATACTTCATAGTGTAAAGAAAATCGAAAATTTCATGTTATTTATAGTTCGAACCCCAATATTTAAAGACTGGATAGAAATAAAGCTTATTTTTTAGAATATTTTTCTTAAACTAACTGAGAAATTTTAAGCAAATCATTAAATACACCTCTAATCTACTTTTGCTTTATGCCTCTTTTCAGATAAAAAAAAAAAGCCGTTTATTTTTCAATTTTTAAAAAAAAACTTTTGTCATTTAGTTTATGTTGGTTTCATATATGTTTTTTTTTCAATCTTATTTATGTTAAAATTCAAAATTACAGCTATTTTAGAGCATTTTACAAAAAAAAAAAAAAAAAAAAAAAAAAAAAAAATTCATTCTGCACATAGTCACCTCTGATTTCAATTTACTGAATTTAATAAGATATTTTTTTTAATTAATAAACAAATAATTTTTCTTAAATTTGGTCAACATTTTAAAAACTGAAAAACTAAAACTGGATAAGAGTAAAATTTCAAAAAAGAATTCCCTTGTTTGCCATCGATTGTTCGAATCAAACAAATCATATAAAAGAATTGCCTCATTTTAAGAATTGCTTGCATTTGCACGGACAAATCTCTGCAGGCTTTCCGAACCCAACCGAGTGGATGCAGATTAAGAGAGGCCAAAACTGATTACCGTCTGCGGGGCACCATAAAAGGTTAATGGCGAAATATTCTTAATTAATGGACTCAGTTTTGCGCCAACGGAGCCATTAAGGAACCAAGAGTAGCAGAGGTCCTCGATTAATTCTTTGTTGAAAGGGGAGGAAGATAATCCCAAAGAAGGATTACCCAAGTTTCAACAAGGAATATCGGAACCCTCTTTAGATTCAAGGGTTGCTGTAATACTATGGGTTCCTTGAGGAAGACCGTCGCCAAATTTAGTTACATCACAGTTTTCGGAAAGTAGATTTGATGCTAAAATTGATCCAAAATTTATGACTGACTCAGAAAGGAGGAGAGATCCTTCCATAGTGAAAAAACCCCACACGTTTATTAAAACAACAAGTTAAGTGTAACTGATTTTAAATGAGCTGTTAGTGGTATGCTATTTTGGTCATTTATTCAAGATTGAAAATTTAAGATAGTATCTTCCATTCATAGTTGCTACAAAAGCAAACCACAAAAATGCGGTTTTCGCAGATTCTCAATGGTTCTCGGCTATAATTTATTCGTAAAGATGGCAGTCGACATGATGTTGTTTGTAAGATTTGCTAATTGGCAGTTCTCATTTAAAGCAGCGCATAATCTTTTCTTGATTTAATTAGTTTGATTTAGTTAGATTGACATTGTAGTGATTGGATTTTGAAGCGTTAGGAAATAAACGTTCATAGATGGCGGTAGACAACTAGCGCGAGTGCAATTAAAAGAGTGATGTCATTGGAGTGTTTGCTCTTGGAGAAGAAGGAGTTACTGAGCAGAGTAACTCGAACGAATCTGCAATAAATTTGTTGTTAAGTTTTCTATTTGCCTATTTATTCAAAGCACTCACGAACCAGCCACGACATTTG
>JAPMOR010007765.1:0-43244 GCA_026543865.1 Argiope aurantia | reverse complement strand
TTATTTCCAAAATACATTTTGTATTCCATTTGTAACTACTATGATGAACTAGAATGAATAAGAATAATATAATTGCTGAAGAAAATTTGTAAAAACATAATTACAAATATAAGTATATATATGTATAACATTTTTAATTAACAAATTCATAACAAACCATACCTCATTTTGTTGCTTCAATTTCATTCTAATTAATTCAAGCTCTTGTTCTCTGCTTACATAACGTGTGTTGCTAACTTCACCTAATAAAGAAAATGATAGCATTAGAAAAATATGTTCAAACATCAATTATACTGTAAACTGGTGTGCATGTATGTGCAAAATAAAGAAAAATCTGTCATTACATATATCATTATATTTAGGTGAGCATTATGTTTACTCTTCATAGAGGTCAAAGTAAAATGCACAGAAAGCTTCACACACAAAACTAGTTACTCACTATCTAGAAGAAGAGAAGTACTATAGCTAGGAAAATTTATTTGAAATAAATTCTGATTCATTTTTTAAAAATGAAAATGAATAACAGTGGCAATGAACAATTCAATTTAAAAATAAATGATATGTTTTTTTAAAGCTTTAATCAGTATTTTTTTTATTATTTTCAATTTTTAAATTTCAATTTAAAGATATTCAGAAGAGGCATGAATTTTGTAAATTGCACTCAATTAAATTAAAAAAAAACATAATATGATTGAAGAAACATCTGATTTAAATTAATACAAATATTAAAAATTGACAGAATCACCAAGAATCGATTCAATAAAATCATTAAGACTAATATTATAGACCATGATACATTTTCAAATATATGTAAGGGGAAAACCACAGTGACATGAAAAAAAAAATGTATATTTCAACATATAAAAGAAAAATATAATCTTTCTAAATGCACACATGCCACAGATTTGGAAAAAAAAAAAAAAAATGCATAAAAATAATGAATTGCCCAAACATAAACGAAGAGAGGTATGAATAACTGAACATTAAAATAAATAAACTTACACAAAAAGTGCTTGAAATATTAAAAAAAATATTGTAAAATTATGACATAAAAGGAAACTAGTAACGAAACTAGAAACGACTTAATAAAGTATAATAATGATTCTGAAAGATGCTGAAATACATTTTTCTGCAGAAATTTGTCATGCTGGCAAATGTAATCTGTTTACCATTTTAAAGTTAGTTTAAAAGAAAGCTGATAATTAAGCATAACATTTATGACAGCAATAAAACTTTTATAATTTTTAATGCTCTTAAATTAAATATTTTAACATGTTCAGAACTCCTGCGAGAGACAAGTCAGTTAGTTAACTAAGTTCTATCTATTGTATGTATAATGAGAAATTAAATAGTGCAGATACTGATTAACATTAAAAATACAAAATAATAAAACCATGTAATTTATTTGTAAAATAA
This sequence comes from Argiope aurantia, assembly GCA_026543865.1. Classification (NCBI taxonomy): domain Eukaryota; kingdom Metazoa; phylum Arthropoda; class Arachnida; order Araneae; family Araneidae; genus Argiope; species Argiope aurantia. The sequence continues at coordinate 41,828 of JAPMOR010007765.1, read as the reverse complement.
TAAATCAATAAGTATTCAGAGTAATAACCAATGAACTACATTGGAAAATTTTACACTGATAACTTTTTAAAAACTGATATTATCTGAAGATCAGTTGTCTTTAATAATTTTAAGTATACTTCTTAAATTCTAGATAAGAGTTTTTTTTTTCCTTCTGCATATGAATTCCTTTCATAGCAAGAATACATATAAAATAGTAATATTACCAAGTTTAAATGTCTTTTTCTTTTCGCCTTCTATTTCTTCATCATATTTGGACAACAAATTCTTTTTCTTCAACTAAATAAAGAAAAGTCAAGAGTCAGTTTTAATTTCGAAATAGAAATTTAAAAAAAAAAATTACTGATTTAACAACTTACAATGCCAAATTCATCATATTCTGGTTCTTCATAAGGCATATAATCAGGTTTCTTCTTTTTATTTTCAACATTTTTAGCATAGCGTTCACTATCTACAATATTTACATTTTCCAGAACATCATCTTCTTCTTCAAGAACACCTATTAATATATAATGTTTCATGTAAGTGCAAATAAAAAAAACCCGAGTAAATTGAATATGTTCTAATTAAAATCCCTATATAAAAACATTAAATATTTTTTATGACTGAAAATTCCAAGATTAAAAAAAATATACATTTTGATATATTTGACTTTACCAACAATTGAATCAAACCATGCTATCATTAAGATTAAAATATTTATAGATAAATAATAGACTCTAATAATTTTAATAAAAAAATACCATAGAAAAATAGCCAGATTTTATTATACAATATTATTTTCCATTAAAAAAAATAGGAACTGCTAAACATAACAGAAATTTAAAATTTGACAACAATGATAGGATTAATTTTACTGACTAAATTTCTTTTCTTCTGAATCTGAAAAAACATAATATTTCACGACACTTTTAGAAAATGTAGCAAGATAGAAAAAAATGATATGCGTTTGCAATTTCATTGAAAAAAATATAAAAGACTGAGGGGGAGAGTTGAAAATATTAAATTTAACCTTGTGATAACTTTTCCATGTTGATTTACGAATAATTTATGAATGTATAAATTCTGATCAGTTTAGCAATAAAATGATTTATCACATATATTATATATTATTCTATTTAACTGAACTGAACAATGAAATTTATACCCAATGAAAATATTTCAATTATTTACCTTATCGCTACCATTTTGCTGAATGGGCTCATATTTATCAGCAAGTTATATAAAAGGCCACAAGAAAAATTATTAAAAATTCAGAGAAAATAGTACTGCAATAAATCTTGTGTAAATGACCAATTATTTTTCACTGTGCTTGTAAATAGCATCATTTCTTGTATGAGGTATGAGAAAAATCTCAGAAAACAAGAAAATTTAAGTGAATACACTGCTATATCTTATTTAATAAATATATTATTTATGTTAAAGCTTTTTTTGTATTAGCATAGAGAAAAATAGATTGTTTTTACTTTTAAAAGACAGAACATACTATACAGATTCATCCGTATAGTATGTTGTCTCTATAATTTAGTATCCATATAGTATGTCTCTATAATTTACCTTTATCTTTCAATGTCAATATAACTTGATGGCCTTCTTTAAATGAACCCATATCATGAGCTACAGTGAGCCCTTTCAGATGATCAGATGTATAAGACTGAAAGAAAAAGAAAATCACTGTTAATATTATTTTTATGCATTAGAATAGTGCTTAAAGTAGCGACCCCCCCCCCCCCCAAGAGCCAACAATAGTGCGTCCTGTCATTTTGCTTTACAACATAATAAATTTTTTCTGCAATTCTTTCAAATATATATATTAATTCCAAGGTTTAGAAATCACTAATTATTCAAAAGTTTAGTTTTCGTATTTCAGGTCAAATAAGAATTATCAAATCAGGTCTAATTTCATATATACTAATTCTCCTTTACATTTCATTCCAATTAACAAATCATTCAGCTTTTTGAACATGAAGCAAACCTATGAAGCTAAAAAAGGAGTTGTAGTTTGTTTTCATATTTCCTTTATTTAGAGTTTTCATTAAAATTTTGAATCTGGACATTTGTTTCTAAATTATATTATTAGCAAGAATAAGCATTGTTTCAGTTCTTTGTCTATCACTTGAAGTTTGCTGTACTTTCCCAACAGTACAACTTACTGCACATCATTTACATGTTTCAACAAGCAAGTATCGTTTTACTTTCCTTTTACTATTTATCTTCTTTCCATTATGCTTCATCTTTTCCATAAAGATTGCAATAGTATAATCAAGATTTAAAAAAAAAAAAAAAAAAGAGTTCCACTCTAAGATAAAAAGTACAATGCTGCTCATATAGCAAGAGTTCAATCTTGAGACAGTGAAATAAAAAAAAAAAAAAATGCATTTTTTTTTTAACTCTAAAGAAAATTCATCAGTAAATATTATAAAATTAAGTGAAGCTTCGAAAATTTCGTTCAACATCAACTGAGGCTCAGAGGGCCTCTTCTGCTACCGAATCATTCAGAACTAGACTGAATAATGAGATTATAGATTGCTTATTTTGTATAATTATAACTAATATCACTTAAAAATAGATTTAGATTTCCTTCAAATTTGAATGCATTTCCATGAGGTTTCTGGGATTTCCCAGAAACCCTAGTTTGAAGAAGGCTCAGGTTGGGAGTGCGAATGTGACATAGGTGAGCATGTCTCAAATTGAAGTACATTTATCTTAACACAAAACCTACTAAATGTGAGCTGACTCTATAGTAGGGGGAGTGGGTGAAAAAAAGAGAAATATACTCTTTTATACAACATTCTGTAATTGTGCATTTACCAGTCTGATGTTAAATCTTTTCAAATTTTAAGAAGGTTTTTGAGTTTTCGAAACTTCAAAGCTTAGCAGATCACTTTAAACACTTTTCGTTAAATATGAAATTTGTATTGAAGTATATTTTTAGGTCATAAAACAAAATGGAAGTATTCCTTATCAAAATTCTGAAAAATGATTTATAAGAGTAGTATTTATATAATTAAATAGATGAAAAAACATAGTAAATCACAAATAAGTACCTTCTTCTTATCAAATTCTTCTTCGACTAAAGCTCCAACTCCAAATTCTTCATCCATTTCTTCAAGTAACTTAGCCTATACGAGGAACATCGAAATGAATTTTTCTTATATACTTTTTATAAATATTTGCATTTTATAAAAATTACGTACTTAAGAGGAAATAAATAAATAAATAAAAAGATTTCCTCAGAAATTTATGCATATATACATAAATGTTAAATCATAATCTTCAACAAAAATTGAAAGGACAAGTAAAAGCCATTCTCTCTCTATATATAATTACTAATTATGCTTATAAAATATTTACATATTAAACAATTAGTTATATTCTTAAAAATTACAATCCAACTTTAAGAGTGTAAATAGCACATAATTAATTATTTTGGCTTAATTATTTGGGGTCAACATACATAAAATACTTTATAATCTGTTAATAAATAATCATGTTAATATCAAACGCTATGTTGAGTAATCTAAAATGGCATGAGAACTTTTCCAAATAGAATTTTTTCATGAAATATTATTACTCTTAAAAATTTTTCTTATCAGAATATATTTTAAACTTTTTCTGTAAACTTCTGTTTTTCTGTGCTTTTTTCTGTAACACAAAGCTGCAATATTCAGGGGTGTTTGTGGGACCCCAAAAAATCCCCTGAAACTTTTATGGACTTACTACCGACATTTTGGAGTTTCGAGAAGGGGGGGGGGAGAAATGAAAAATTACAATTATGAAGTATTGAATGACCTAATTATAAAAGTTCAATGAATTACTTTTTTTGCAAAATTAATAACCATAAATTTTCAAACATATAATAATATTTTATGTAAATATTTTAAATTACCTGAATTAATTCTTTAAAAAAATTATCGAATTTCTGCTGATTTTTTTTTTTATTTTCTGATGTTTGTGGGCTTGTCTTTCTTTTGTGGTGAACTTCATAATTGCAGGAAGGTTGACTTTTATTTTCCTCATTTACAGTTGAAGAAATTTCCTTGAAAACTGCACATGCAGAGGGAAGAAGCAGTTTGCTTTTCTGCTAATGTAGAAGGTTTTTCAGAGACTTTTATAGGTGACTCATCTGAAATACATGCTTTTAAGTCCTCTTGATATGTTTTCCAACTTCTGTTCATATTCAGTAAGAGATCTTTGTGAATTGGATCAGTCATTGGATTTTTTGAGCCATATTTTTCACATGAGGTTTCTTTAGAAGCTATTAAATCATATTTAATAGTCTGCACTGCATCTAGGGAATCAATCTTAAGAGAGGTTCTATAGTCAGTGACAAGTGTATCCATTAAGTTGAATGCACTTTCCACTAATGGGCCATGGAAGCAGCTAAGGCAGGCTTTGACCAATTTAGCCAATGTAGGATACTTATAATCATTTGTGAAATCATCTTTTAAATTAAAAACTTTAGACCAATATTTATCAATTGTACACTTGACTTGATTTCCATTTTCATCAGATGTGTAGAGCATTTCTTTGGTGATATCAATATCACTCTGGTATAACCTTATTTCAGCTTCTACTTTCGACTTTTCATTATCACTAAAAATATGGGACATAAAAGATGATAATTTTTGAAAAGCTAATATTGTACTGGTTTTACCTCTTAGCTCTGGATCTAATGCTGTAAAACTAATTAGATATGAATTTTTAAGGGGTAATTTCTGTTTCATATGCGAAAAATATACGAAAAATCCCCCTTCTCTACTTATTGTCGCCACGCCAGGAGATATAAGACCTTTGAACCCAGAGTCACGTGATCGCACATCTGGTCGAACGAAGTCTCTCCCTTTTTTTTTTCTGCCGCGCCTACTTGCCGAAAAGAATCCAGAAGAGAATGTCCGAGAACCGGAGGAATGAGTCATAACTCGCAATAAGGAAAGAACAAAAAAGAAGTTTCCCCCCCTTTTTACGCATTATCATTGCCTTTGGAGAAAGAAAGGAAAAGATTTCACCACACACACTGACCTTGCGTTTTCTGCTTTCAAAGCAAACAAAATTACTCAGATCAAAATAAATAATTCATTATTATTCCTACTTCCTTTTGAACGACGATCCCCGGAATTTCCGGGTATCGAAGTTCAAAATCCCCGGAATTCCGGGGTTTCCCCGGAGCACAAACACCCCTGAATATTCCAAGACTGTATGATTCACAAAATATGAGGCACATTTAAAAAAATTTACAGTAACAAATGTGGAAAAAAAAAAAGAATTGCTTAAAAAATAGACTTGTTTTCAAGAAATGGTCAGTTTTTACTGCAATGAATTGGAAGAGATACATTTCATAACATAACCTATATGAATATGAACAAAATATGAAAACTAATCAATGCTTTTTGATTCACACTTTCTTTCTTTTTCTTTATTTCACCAGAAAATCTTAACAATCTGTCCTTATATTTTGATCATGCAATGAGCATGCATGAATTCACATTTTACAGTGAAAATCAGTCACAAAGACTTACAGGAAACTAAAAAGATACTGCTGAAGTAGAAAATGATTTGAATTCATCCCATTTCACAAAAACTTGATTAAAGTTTGCAACTTTCATTCCTGCTTTTGTGTGTTTTGTATTTGCATAGTGCTTAAATATAACTTCATAAAAGTAGCATGTATATTATATACCATTAATTATATAGAGCATATAAAGTAATATAATTTCACAATTCTAATATTTATGCAAATAATGAGAAAAACTTTTTTTTTTTTACTATTATACCTTATTTTTTGCAATTTTAATTCAGTAAATTTATAAATATATTCGGCATATTTCTGATTTCATTACAATTCAATTTACATAAAGTTTCAAGTTTAAAAGATACTAAATTGAGAAATCTCTTATTTAGTCTGTTTCAGAGAGCAACTGAAGTCACTGCTTTGATATTTTTTTGAATATCAATTGTATTCATTCAAGTTTTTTTTAATAAGTTACCATATAAATTTGGCTTTTAAAATTATGAAAGAAAAAAGACCATGTTTCACACATATATACAGTTAAAAATTATTTTTTTACAAATACTCATATTTCTTAGAGTATTCAAAACACATTTAATTTTAACATTATTGATTGCCCATTGTTATGACTTGGTTGATATATATGCACACTATAAGTAAAAAAACATGAGAGAAAATTTTGAATACTTTAATAAATAACTACACAGCAAACTAATGATGAATGAGGCAGATAATTTTCTGGGGAAAAGAGGAGAGTCTAAATCCTTTCTTTCTTCAATTTTTGGTTAAGCCCTTAAATGCCTTGATGTCAACAAATATTTACTGTGAAATGTGAGTTCTTGCATATTCTTTGTATGGTCAAAATTCAAAGGCAGATTGTTAAGCCTTTCTGGAGAAATTCAAAAACATTTGCAAATATGAAAATATTCAGAAATGTTTCATTAGATGCCGATTCAAATGCCGATTGCAAAGAAAATATTAGTAATTATTTTCTTGAAATTCATTAGGATTTTGAAAAACAACAAAAGCAGCTGTAGAAAACATTCAAAATAAGTAACAGTAAAGGTAAGAAACATTTGCAATATGAATAATTAAACTTTTTTCTAAATTTCAAAAGAAAAATTTGAATCTCAACTTTATACTTTTAAAAGTAAGCTAATTATTTGAATGAAAAAAGAAGAAAAATAAATACATGCTATCCCATTCATCATCTTCTGCATATCAAACAATGCTGTATGCAAACCTTCTCTATCATGACATGAAGAATTAAGAAATAAGTTAAATAATAAATTTAAAAAGTTTTAAAAGACATTTTTATTAGAATTTTAAAGTATTGAAGAAAACTTCTATTTAATATTCAAAACTTAAAGTAATAAAAAACAAAAACAATCTATTTTAATTATTTCTTATTTTTTAAAATCTATAATCAAAATAACACAAGCTAGGACCCCCCCCCCTCCGAACTTTATAAAATAAGGAACTGTGTCAAACAAAAACACCAAGTAAATGATAAAATGAATAAATTTATATGAAAAGTGCTTCAGATATTGAAAATATTGTAGAATTATTAAATGAATTAATTGGCCTCATGGATGATAAAATATATTCTAAAAATACTGAAATCCACATTTCTGTTGTATAATTCATTTGTTATTATAAATATAAAACTATGGAACTCTTTTTTCGTATAACTTACTACCAGATAATGCTTTTAGCATGAAATCAAAATTTAACTGATTAATTCATAATGCAATTTTGAAAATATTACAACAGTGTATTGTCACCAGGAACATAAAAAAAAAAAATTAAAAGAAGCATATCAAGAAGTGAGTGACCAATATATTACAAAATTTTACCTTTGCACCATGTAACAAGTCAAGTTAAATAAATTATAGAAAGAGAGAAAAAAAAAGATTTAAAACTCTTGAAAGAAAGGATATAAAGGGACAAGAAAAAAAATTTTTTAAATACCCTTTTCTCTGCTTCTAGTTTTTCTTGCATTAATCTTTGATGTTTTAACACCCAGGCCGTGGAAGATTCATCTTCTGAATCTGAATCAGCAATTCCTTTAGTTTTTCTGGTAAAAAGAAAAGAAAAAAAAAAGTCATTGGTCTTCCAATTTAGACTATAAAATTATAATAGAGAAAAATCGAGATAAATATATAGATAAAATAGAAATAAAAATATAGATAAAATAGAATAAACCTGCAATTTCTCACTAATATCTGAAGCTTAAGATTTCTATAGGGAAACCTGGGAGACTTGACATGAGATAATTTTTTTGAATTGTACGTCAGTTGATAATTTGCTAGCAGGATCTTTTATTCATGAAAGTTTCAACCCATACACAAACTTGAACAAAATTAATTTCATGACATATTATATGCTTAAGTAATATATCATATATGAGTAAATATTTTCTTTTTAAAAACAAAATCTGATACTAATAATAAAAGTATTATAAAAAATTATAGCTAAAATCAATTCTTAATTCTGTCTACATGCAGATATTTGGTGGCTGTCAGGCTAACAAAAAGGGGTATTTCAACCAAACCTTTATGCTTGGGCAACAGCTACTCTCAAGTTACACATGTATTCCATCGGCATGTTGCCGGAAATCCTATGTTATATAAGACTAGTGATCATTTGTTTCGCGCTCTTCTTTTACTTCTGCTTTTGTGTCACACTGTGGAGGAGGTGCCTTGTCCACGTCTCTGCTTGTAAATAATTATGTTTGCACAAAATGGATATTAAAATTAATTTAAAAATATAACATGTCTCTTTGACGTCTTCGAACCTGCATTCTGCTTCAACCAAAATAATGTTTCATATATATATGTATAACAAGAATTTACCTGAGCTTTTCTTCAATGGCTCTCTTTTCCTTTATTACTCTTAATTTTTCACGAAGATCTTCTGCTTTCTTTTTTTCGCTCAGATTTTCAGTTTTAACAAAAACCTCAGTAGGCTTTGAAGGTTCTTGGTCTTCAGTCTCATTGCCTAAGTAAGATTCAAATATTAAAAAAATTTAATTTGGTTGGCATAGATTTCAGAGCTATCATTTACAACTGACCACCAAATTGAGATTATATAATTATTTACAATAATGAGTATATATGTTTGATAAAAATTTGCTAAAATGAAATCTTGGATGGAAAATGGGATGATGATCAAACACATGAAACAACGATTATTCGCATAGAATTATCCACAATTGACATCTAATATCATTACAAAACCACCTTTTTCTCAATTCTTTGATTTTTTTTAGTTGGAAAAAGAAAGCAGCAGCAAAACTGAAATTTGAAATGATCTGCAAGTTCCCATACAATGCTTTTTTTTTAAATATATATATTATTGCTCTCTTAATTTCCTAATTATACCAATCAGAAACAAAACTGTTTAAAGCACACATAGATAAACTATAAATTTCAGATTTAATATGTCAGAATTCTTTCAAAAGAAAATTAAATGTGGGGAAAAAAAGGAATTTCTGGCTGAAAGCAATAGAATTAGTATTCTCTCTGAATTTCTTCTACCACCATGTGTAATATTTATTTCAGCAAAATTTAAAAAAAAATATTTCTTTTCAAAATCAGTTATGAACATTTGTATATTTAACAAAAAATAATGATTATTTATGATAGATGGAAATGTTTCATTGCAAAATGAAAAAAACTCAAGAGCATTCAACTTTTATAGACTATCTCTATAGTCAGTAACCAGGGATGTTTCCAGGTAAGGAATTAATTCATTTATTTTTGCTAGCATTCATTTAAACTAATAATGACAGTAATATAATTATTGTCATTATTTTTACTATATTTATTTATTAATATAAAAAGTAGATACATGTATTAATTTTAGTACAATGTAGTAAATTGACAGACAGAAAAAATCAGACAATTTTTTAAAATACAAAATACACCCATGGAAATGAGAGTAAAGAAGCAAACAATTTAAAACATTCAGCAACAAACTCAAGTAAAGAATCAATAATTAGATTTTATTGATGAAATGAAAATATATAATTTTGAACAATAACTAAAAAATTTCAAATTATTTGAAATGGCTTTGTAAAACTTTAAAAAATGTTCAAACTGTTAATTTTATAAATTTTTTTTAATTAGAATTCTTTTTAAAATCTACAGAAGTGATTTTGTTCAAATTATTAAAAACCCAATCTTAACATTTTGATAGGAACAAATGAATATGCTGTTGCTAAAAAATTAAGCCTAATATTCACAACCAACTTAACCAACACTGCCTATAACTGCAATTCAATATAACAGAAAATATTTCAAAATATATAATATAAATATACTCAAAATATAATTCAAAAGAGAAAACAACTGCAGAAAAAAATGAAAATTAACATTACAATATAATGTGTTTTCATTACAATTATTAAGCATTCCTCATTTTGAAACTGAGTGATCTATCCTAAAAATATTTCTGTGGTTAAAATATATATATATATATATATATAAACTAACAAAAATAGTAACATACCAGGACTTTGGCCTTTAACATCTAATGGTTTTAAACCAAGTTTCGCTCGAAGTTTGCTGTAAAAGAAAAAAAGTATTCATATAAAATAATATATATATTTCTGATATATGATTTTAAAAAAATCTTGGGTTAAAGAATAATTTTAAAAGATTTTTATATATATAGAATCATTTATATAATTATCAACTATAAATTTAAACAAGCAAATAATGAATAATAATTAATAAATAAACTAATAAGTTATCACACAATTTATGAAAAGACAAAAATAATTACTTTGTTTCTTCTATACTCAAAGACAATTGTGGCTCACTGCGTTCTAAAAATAGAGAAAATAAATAAAATTGTAGTAAACTTAAAATAGTTACAATACAAACTTGATGTTCATGCATTGCAATATTTAAGATAGAAATGAACATAAAATGAACACCATGGAATTGGCCTATTATATAGTCAACATAAAAACAAAATTTATCTCAAAAATTCAAATTGAGAAATACTGGAAACACTAAAATTGAGTACATTTAGACAAGATGATAATGTTTAAACTAAAAATGGCTGTAAAAATTCATGTTTAATATTTAATAGCATTGTATGATAAATAATATATAATAAATAAAGAGTAAGATGTTTTTCAAAAAAAGTAATGATCATCATAATTAATTTTTTCTCAAAACTTAAAAAAATACCAGTATCAATTTGCTTACTCACTTATTTAAAGAAAATAGCTTTAGTAAGCAATATAAAAAAATACCAGTATCAATTTGTTTACTCACTTATTTAAAGAAAGCAGCTTTAGTAAGCAATATAATAACTTTGAATGTAACACCGAATCGAATAAGTACTACAAATCATAAAAAGATATTAACAAGTAGTTAAAAAATTAGAATTCTTTATTCTGTAATACACAAAAATAAATTTTTCAAATAAAAAAAATCAACTATTATTGCAAAGTACACAAGATAGATATGTTTTACCAATAAAAACAGTTCATGATTCTTAGTTTTTGAATGCAAATAAGCCATAATAAATTTCAATTATATAAAATACTGGAACAGTACATATTAAAAACATTTGAATTTAACCAAGTTCCACTTTCAGTGGAATGGTTAACTGGTAATCTTGCAAACATATTTGTAATATTAATTTCGATAGGCATATTAAAAATAAGTGGTTTTATTCTACAATTACATTTTTTTTAATGTAATGTCAAAACCATTAATGTTACTTACTTATTTAAAAATTATGGTTATCAAAATAACTTTGGAGATGGGAAAAAAATTATTATTTTTATGATACTGAATACAATACCACAGAATATAAAAATGGTCACAATAATAAAATGCTTTTTCTAAACATCATCATTTGACAAAGGATCAAACAGATCACAGAAACCTGCCTTCATTATGATCTGTACTAGACAGCCATCTTAAAGCTATAATAATAATAATAATTTTTTAATGTTGTTAACATTATTTTAAGTTTTTATTCATAAGTAATGTTTTACATGCTTCACAGCAATTTGTTTGTAATTTGCAATATTTTGAAATAACATTGACAGATATTATAATCTCATTAAATATTTTTTTCTTTTAATTAATAACATTGTTATAACTTTTTTTGTTTTTTAGTCTGAAATATATTAACCGTTTTATTATTTTATGGATTTATAATCATACAAGAGAAATTTAAGAAAAATTAATAAATATTAGACTAGCAAATAAGAGATACACATGTTTATCTATTTCAGTTCATATTTCATTATTGTTATATACATATATTAAGGTGGACCGAGAAAAAAAAATTCTGAAGGCTTATTGCATATTTTTATACTTGGATAAAAATTTTAAATTTTAAATAAAAAATTTTAATTCATTCAAGAAGATTGAATTAAAATTTTTATGGATAATAAAACTATATATACAAGGAAAACATTAATTTGTACCTGGACTTTCATTTCCAAGATCCTTAGGTCTTGAATCTGATCTGGATCTTTTGCTATGAAAACAAAGAAAAAAAAAGTTTTTTCAATCAAAATATTAATGTGAAGAAAATTAACAAAAGAGAAATAAATGAGATAAATCATGATGCCTTACCTAGAATCAGATATACTTTGGGATTGAGATCCACTTGCTTCTGCATTATAAAGGGGAAAAAAGTAACCATTACATTTTTTACAATAGAGAAATAAATGTCTTCTTAAATATGTCAAAATCTTTTTAAATGATAATAAATTCAGATAAAATGATAAAGATAATAATAACAAAACATATTTTATTTATTTATTTTGCTCTTTATACTTAAAATACAATTCATAAACTGCCTTAAAATTTTCAGCAAATCTTATCACATATTTTATACATACATCCAATAAATATTATTCAGTTATAATTTTTAATATGGAAAAAAAATAAAGAAATTTCAATCTTTTATATAACAGTGCTTACCAGTGTCCTCTGCTGAAACTTTTGAACTCAATTTTTCTCGAAGTTTGCTATAAGAAAAAAAGTTCAGGATTAGTTAATGTTGTGTACTCATGCCATATAAACAGAAATAAAATAAATAGTTGCAGGCTTGCTTTAAAAATAATTTTATTCTTTACATAAACAATTCTATTAAATACCTCCAACATCAATCACATATTCATTAGTAGAAGTTCTTGCAGATATATTACATTAAGTAGTATCGACAATTTATTGAAAAAATGATATTTCCAAACATTTTTAATTAATTAAAACAAATATTTTCAGACATTATTCAAAATTATTTAACAAATATTTATTATTGATTAAACATATGAAATAATTTTTTTTTAAATCACACAGCAAATTGTTGATCAAACAAATTACTTATTACACATTTATAATTTTTTTTTCATTAAATAGCAAGCACTTTTGCTTTTTTAAGTCATCATGGCTCAGTTTAATTTCATAATAAATTCCCATTAAGAATTTTGTAAAGAAGAGCAATTCTGGTTTGAATATTCCAGTATGAATATAAAAACCTTTCTAGAGTTTTTATATTCATACAGGAACAAAATTCTGCTTTTTTCCTGACTATAGAACGATTTTCTAACTTGTAAACAAGGATTTGGAAAAAGTTAGTTTCAGCATATTTTGTAGGGTCCCCCCTCCAAACATTTCATAGTTTATCTCCATATACCCATAACTCCAGAGTTCTCACCTAATTTTCGTAGCGTATAAGGAAATTGCATAGCTATAGAAGGGTATGCTATGTATATATTCTATTAAACCTAAATTCCTATTAAATTTTGATGCCAAATGAAATTTAAAATTAGCAAGTACATTATTTAGAATTAAATTACACAGAAGTGTACATTAGCACAAAGAAATGAGATTGAAATGAATCAACTGCAGAATTTATACACAAATTACATAGAAGAGATGCTTTGTTATTAACAGATCAGGAAATCATAAAAAAAAATAGTAGATAAAACCCCAATAAAGATTCATTTGAATTTTTTATCACTTTTTTCAGGAAATACTTTTTTGGACAATAAAAAAAAACAGCAATAAATTATCATAACTACATGAAAAATTCTTATCTATTTTGATAGCTGCTAATTTTTTAGACAATTACAATTGTAGTCTTCAGACCACAGAGCTGATATAAATGGAGGAAGCTAGTCGCTTGTTTTTAGTCTAAACAAGTGTACGCCACATGAGCCAAGTCACGTGTGAGAAATCTGGCCTTTTTTGGCGCCATATCGCAAATCTTGGCATACTCAAAAACTACAGTGCAACATTTTGTTTCCCGGCATTGGGTCCGGTCGGTTTTCATTTTCAGTTAACGTTACCTAAATAATTTATATATATATATAATATATATATTCTTTGAAAACTAAGCAAACTGGTTTCGAAAATAATGCTTTCTTTTTTACATCAGTAGCCAAGTTTATTGATTTAAATTATGTTTACTTTTTTTGTGCATTAATTAAAAGTGAGTATTTTTCATCTTGAAGTAAACATTTTATTTCTTTTCTTTACCCCAAAACATCTTTTAATTTTACATTACATGTTCAAATACTTTTATCATTATCTCAAGCAGACAAAAAAAAAAAACGTTTTATAATAAAAGCAGATTGTAAAAGTGACCCAGGTCTTTTTTTTTTCCTTGAATATTCTGAATAATATAATAATATTTATTTTTGCATAAAAAATGAAAAAGATATTAAAACCATTAAATTACTTTGAAATAATTTAGAAAGAGAAGAAAAAAAAACAACGATAGCTCAGAATCGAACCCAGGTTTCCTGAATGCTACGCCAGTGCCCTAACCACTACACTACTCGAGCACTCGTTTGGGTCACCCATTATTAGTATCTAAGCTAATTTGAAAGTTTTTAAGGTTGACTATTAAGTCTTAATATTTTCATTAATAAACATTCTAAATGTATACTATCATTATACAAAATCTCATTCCGAACTCAATTTTAAACCTCGTGCCTTCTCCTTGTTAATATCAGTTTTAAATATTTCGCTTCTGGTTTATAGTGTTGGCAGTAACTTTGCTTCTAACTACCGCAGAAACAAAATTAAATCATTTTTGGAATCTTAAATGTGTTGATTTAATACAAAATAATAAGGAAATTCGAAATTTTTATGAAAACGGTGATTTTAGGGTATGTGCATATCACAAATTATTAAGCAATGGTAAATATATATAAATATAAAAAAATAACGATTAAACAAATTTTTGAATAAATTACAGTTTTATGTTAAAGAATAGCACTACTAACAAATCAGTGAAAAAAATGATTTAAATTAATTATTTTATACCTAATAATCAATATTTTACTTTAAGCATTTTTTTGGTTCAAATTTCCAAAGTCATTTTTTCTTTAAAAAAATTAAAATTAAAAAGAAATTGGGATTTGATTGTGAAATACATTAGCCAAGGTCACTCTTTTCTAGTACATTCTACAAAGCAGGTGTTTCTGTGGGGGAGGAGAAGAAAGTAAAAACAGGTGTTGCGTTCGCGCAACGTCAGCGTAACGGGGGTAGACTGTTATCCTTCTTGAAGATAGATTTCATTCCAGTACTGTGCTGTGCTGTGTCATTCCAGTACTGTGTACTGTTATTGGTAGCAACTTTTTTATCTCTGTGGTTTAAAATGTGTAGAACAAGATATCTTAAATTAGAAGAAGCTTTGGAAAAAAATTTCGAACAAAATTCTGATGAAGAAGATGCAGATGACCGAAGATACTGAGACCGATATTGTTGTCGCACCTCCAGAAACAGTAGATGCTAGTGATGAATAAGAAGGTAATGAAAATATTTTAAATAACGATAATGACGTTTTACCTAAAGATACTGCAGGGGAAGTTGAAATTCATGTAAAGAAGAAGTTAGAACCTCCCTAAAGTTCTGCTAAAAAACACACAAAATAAAAAAAATGGAAAAAGGAAGAATTACGATGGACAAGAAAGGAACCAATTGATAGGCCTCAACCAAAAAATAAAGAAAAAGCTTTAATTGATCGTATCAAACAAATCATAGAAGATAAAACTTGTGCAGATATTTTCAATCTTTTTTTTTTTTTTTCAATATGACGAAAACAAAAAGATACTTGTTTGGTGGAACGACAACTCTGTTGTGAGAATAGGGTCAACGTTTGGAAAAATTGAACCACTAAAAAATGTTTCTCGATACTCTAAAAGTCAGAAGAAGAAAATATTAATAGCCAACCTCAATGCATTGAGCAATATAATCAGATAATAGGTGGTGTAGATTTGTGTGACAATTTTGTTTCCAATTACAGAATTAAAGTCCGTGGCAAAAGATGGTGGTTGCCGATATTTTCAAATTGCATCGATGTTGCACTAACAAATGCTTGGAGAATATTAAGATTTACTGAAGAAGGAAGTAAAAAGTCACTGTTGAATTTTAGATGAGAGGTTGTGCTTCATCTGTTACAGACGCCCTTGGATTGTGAGATAAATAAGAAAAGATCAGGTACAGTACGTCCGAGCAAATTCAGCCTTACAAAACCAATATCCGAAGGACATTTTATTGTTAAGTCTACAGAAGTAGAAGACTACGTTGCAAGTATTGCCACAGCTAAACTATTTATAGCCGCAATGTTTGTGAAGTTTCTTTACACCACAATTGTAGTGAAGCATATCATACTTGAAATTTATATCACCTTATTCTTGCATAAGAAGCTTGTCAACTACATTTATTTGTGAGTTTTTAATAAATTAAAATTTTTAAAGAAGTGTTTTGACTATTTTACACCCTTTAATAAGCTCACACAAATTTCTAGTGTTTAAAACATGAAGAAAATGCGGCGTTGTGCTCGGTGATAATGATCAACATGCGTACTTCTTTTCCGCTGACTTTGCGCCACCACAACACCCTATATTTTTAAAGTTAAGTGCAATTTCCTTATTTTTACATTAAATCACTATTATAAGTGGTCAAAATAATGTATTGTTTGCATCGAAAACAAATGAAGATTTTGAGTTTTGGTGTTTAATGGGTTAACATTCAGACAAAATTTTTATCTGTAAAGATAGCATTTCTTTCTTTAATAGTTTTTCTTTAGAGTATCCACTAGTTTCTTATTAGATCTTAATTAAAATTTATAAAATCATGCAATTACTGCTAGTACATTTATGAAATTTTACTATATAACATTTTCAATAAAACGTTTTAGTTTCACGATTTCATTCACAATGATGATTTAATATCTTTTACGGTATAATAAGATTCAAATATTTATGGTAAAAAAAAAACATATTGGAAATAATAAGGAACTTTATTTGGACTATAATAAATACACAATTATTAATCGGTCAATAGTGTTTTTTTTTACCATTACCAATAGTGTTTTTATGTAAACACTTGTATTGGCGAGAAAAAATCACACCAAGCTTGCAGCCAAGCACTTGCAACACGTTCGAGATTAAAATAAAGCAAGTAAAAATAATGCAGTTACATCAGTTTAAATGAAGCTTAATAACAAATTTAAATAATTTAATACAATAACTGAACCAAACTATGAAATATTATTCAGTTTTAACACCAAAATCACTGAGTGATGGAGGATACGAAATTTTAAAGTGACTTAAAATGGATATAAACAGAACATGTTTATTGTACATTTCTGTGAAATGATACAGGACTATCCATAGAAGCTTTTTCTTTGCATCCAATTATACAGCAATAGTTAACCATGGCTTAAATAAGTTTTAAAATCCAACAGTTAAAAGCGAGAAAAAATCTGCTGAAAAATATAATGGGGAACGGAGAATGCGGTTACAGTGAACACAAATTCTGTCCACAAGTCACATGATTTTATTTTGTCCTACATCAAAGTAGGGTTGCACTCCCTTCATAAGTATCTCAGCTCTATGCTTCAGACAAAAGAATCAAAATGACATAAATGGCAAAAAACAAAGACATGATCTATTCATAGATATTTTTAATTGAGCTGTTAAAGTGAGTGGCTAAATTTGTAGCGGTTTACCACCAGTGCAAAAAGAATGGCAACATGGTGAGTAGAAGAGGAAACTGTTTCTCGCAGAGAGAAGGGGAAGAACACAAACTTCGACCCTTCACTTCGTCTGGGGAAAGTGTGAGGTTAGCGACTTTCTGCATCCCGATCAACTGAATATTGATTTAAAAGATATTTATAGAAATAACCAATTCTGGAGTCACAGAAAAATATATAATGTATCTTTGGATATATATATATATTAGGTATCAAGGGTGAATAAATTATTGAAATTCAACTCTTTTTAGATTTATAATATTAGAATTTTAATAAAAAGTCCAAAAACAAATAATAAAACATATTTATGCATTTTGTGAACAAAAATCAACTATGTAGCATAAAAAAATAATTATGTATGTAATTACTCAGTTACAATAGTATTAAAAATTTTATGCTTTTCACTTATGGCAATAGTTAGGTTCATTTACCATGCTTATTTATCTGCCTGACAAGCTTACTGCTGCTACAGGTAATTCCATTTATTTATCAGTTCCCACTTCTATTAATTTATCTTTCCATACTTATGTTACTAGCTATTAAAAATAGGTACTTTGATACATTTTCAAAATAGTATGGCTTTTTCATGTGTTCATCCAACTAAGCATCTAATGTTTAAATAGAAAGTTATTTCATAAATATATATATATATATTCCTGATTTGTTTGTTACCCAATCACACATGGCAATTTCAGATAAAAATAATGACAATTTTCTTACTTAGTTTCCATAATATTCTTAGAATCTTCAGGTTTTCTTACTAAAATAAAAATAAATGTATATAATTAGAAAAACAAATTATTAAATTTAAAACTTAAAAAACAAAAATTATTATTGTTTCTTTAAAATAAAACTACAATAATTTCTTTAAAATTAAAACTCACCGGGCTTCTCTTTACCAACATCTAACGGCTTTAATCCTAATTTTGCTCGCAGTTTGCTGTCAAGATGGGGTAAAAAAAAAAAGTACTTTATTATTTCATGTATCTACATCAAAAAGAAATTTATATAAATACTATTTAAAGGGATTTTGTGTTCTAGGAGTGGCTAAATCAAAGGCATTGAATAAACAGGAATTAATACATATAAAAGTTTAAACATTAGAAAGATAGTGAAATATTGCATATTAGTTGTCTCTGATGACTAGGTAGTTTTCCAAAAAAATTGGTTGCTTTTAATTTCATTAAAAATTTTTATGCATTACTTAATGTTCATAATTCTTTCAACAAAGTATTTTTAGGCATCAGATAGTGATAATTAGTAAAACCATATTATTTTAATTGCTTTGCACTTGGATCAGTTTATAGTACAAATGAAAATGTCTAATGACATTATAGTGTCATTAAAAATGGTATTCAGGTAATCCATCTTTTAATTATATATTATCTTTCACAATAACGGAAATTCATATTTTTTATTCCACATTAGCTGCTACACCAATGATCACATATCAATTTAAATTGCTCACAGTTAGGAATACATAAATGCAATTATTTGAAAATTAAAATCCCAAACAAAGAAAGTTTGAATTAACTATTATTATTATGAATATTAAGAAATCAGGGAGATTGCCTATCTTGTGGATAGTCATCAAAAATTACCATCAAGTAGTAAATAATGGAAGTGCAGCATATATTCTTGCCCTGTATCATACAGAACTGCAAGAACTGGGTCCAACTGATAGGAATGAATGTGAATGAAGAAACATTAATTCCTTGAACTAACATATGAACTAAAGTCTTTGCAAGGTTTAATTTTGTTAAATTAGTGCTCCATTTTGAAGCATTATAAGATTTACTTTAGGATGAAATTTCTAATTTTGAACTATGCACAGATGATGAGGATGACAACTGAGCTGATAACTCTCTCTATATACATATCTACACCATACTGGTCCAAATAAAATTAGTGTACATCAAATCCACTACCACAGCATTTCTTCAGTGGAATAAATTTTGAACTTGGAAACCTCTAGCCTCAAAGCTGAGGGCATATCAACAAGCCCTCACAGCCCTAACATTTGAGGGAAGAAGAAAAAAGATTTTGCTTTAACAGGAAGGCAATAGACATCTTATCTTGGCCATTTAAACATCAATTTTTTGTAAATAATTTTCTTTATATACAAATGAATCCAATAGTAAAGCTAATAAATATGAATTTAAGAAAGCAGAGATATTACATAAATTAGAAAAATTATATTACTTGTAGAGCACATAGGATTCAAATGCCGAAAGACTGTTTTCAGTGCTCATATTTTTTTAAATGCTAGGTTATAGTTAAAAATATTTTTATATTAATTACAGTTTAATCATTTCCATTTGATTTTAAAGATGAAGTTTTATGGAACTGATAGAAAATTAGAGATACATCGTACAATGAGCAGAATGGTGTAAGGTCTCCTTAATAGTTATGAGGGAATTATATAACTATCAAAATTTGAAGCTTAAAAATATTTTGCTGAAGAAGCTATTATGAGACAAGCTACATAAAATATTTAATTAAAAATTTTAGAGAGTATTAATACTGGCAAACTGGCTGGTCACCAAAGGTGACTAGTCTGCAATAGGATCTGAACCCATGAAATGAATAGATTCAACAAATCACTAGTAAACAAAATGAACGATAGCTCAGTGATGTATGATAATCACTTTTTTATTTTCTGCGTCCTCTAAGTGTGATTCATAAATACAAATATAAATAAATTGGTGACATCCTGATTATTCTGAAATTATATCATTTCCTCAAGAAACTGAAAAGATAGCTTTGTAAGATGATGCAGTCAAGTTTAAACTCGTTTCAATAATTTTTTAAAAATTGGTATTTACACATTATAGTGGTTCTTGCTTTAATCAACTGATATACATCATCATAATGATTGCATTATGTATATAGATCTTAGCAAATTAAGCCATCTTAAGGGCAGCAAGTTGTATGCAAGTACCAAAAAAATCTATGTTAGATCACAAATGAAATTGTATGAAAGCATAAGAGTTTATAAATAATGGGTACTTGTGTATTAATTGCATGCTTCTGGCAAATTTTAAACTTAACTACATGATTTTAGTAAATATAATCAAACTATCAAGATATCTTGGGCAATTAATCGCTAGTTTCAATAAATACATTTATTGTGACTTGTCTTATAATTAATTGCTAGTATTTTGTTAATGCACAAATATTAGCTAATCATATACGTCACATTAACATTCTAATTTATTTGAAATTAAATGAGAATTTTCCTCAAAAATAGTTTCTCAGATTTTTACAATGGAGGTACAATCGCCTCTAGTTTTAATAATTGTTCATAATGTATTGTAGTTATAATTGTATCAAAATACAGCTACAGTAAAAAAACGTACAGATCTATTTAACTCAAACAAACAAAAATGACTTACTTAGTTTCAGCAATGCTCAGTGATAACTGTGGTTCAGTGTGATCTACAAAAATAAATTATATTAAAATTTATTTAAAAATTCCAAATTATTTCAAGAAACAAGATTGTTTAACAGTAAAACTCTAGTTTAGTGTATCCTTTACTTTGCTTAACAAGATGGCTAGCTAAATAAACAATATTGAGAAACCATTGCAGTTATCAATTTTTATATTAAAATCAAAAGCTTTACTGATCACAACTGTTTTTTAATACAGTCTAATACAATTTATCTAACAAAATTTCTTTTTTAATCTTTATACATCACTGTTGGTGAATCTCCTTTGAATTCAAAAATAACGAACTTTTCCAAATCGGATGTACCAGTCTATGATTTTGTCAATAAAATTGGCAGAAAATAGTTGATATTATTTAATTTTAAAAACAGAGACATCCTATAATTTCAATAACAGTGGAAACAGGAACCTAGTAGCTTTGTTAGTACATTTTATATAAGGATTCCGAGACTAACAGAGGGGAATGAAGAAAAGAAAAAAAAGCATCTGCTCCTAGTAACTTTGTCAACATACAATAATATTTTTCTTAAGAAGAAATGTTAAAGAATAAATATAGTTACTCAGCTGAACTAATTCTTCATTTGAGAAGGGAGCAGTTGAGAAATTTCTAGGAAAAAAGAAGGTGAAAGTTTTCAGTGTTATAAACATTGTCCTGCCAGTGCGGTATATAATCCCCCATATTAGGCATCAAATTCTCCAATGCTATGCCTTCGATAATATTTGTGATGATCCCAATTATCAGAAGTCAATTCTAGAATAATCATTAATGCATCAAAATATCACGGAAAAACAAGAAAAATAACAATATATCATGAGAATTTACTCAGAATGATAATTTTGAAACAAAGGAATAAAGATACGTGATCTCAAAAATCTTGAGCAGATATTTTTAATTTTCTATTTTGAAAAAAATCCTGAACAGATTATTTTAATTTGAATAAATTATTTCAGTAAGAATTGCAAAAGAATAAATATTATTTGTTCTTATTTCACTTTAAAAAGAACACTAAAATGTTTTATTCACAATAATAATTTCAATTATAACACATAATCAAATTCTTTAATAAATATTCTTTTTCAAATTTTTAAAAAAATTTCATTTGTTACATGATTTTGTTGCAAATGTACAACACAACAAGTAAAATAAATAAACAAATCAACATTAATTACAATACTGATGATAAATTTGGGGACAACTAAACTACCAAAATCAATTTAAATGTTCCTTAATAAAATGATAATTCATGAGAATGGTTACAATGCAAAGCAGAACATATTTTCTCCAACCTAAAATTATTTAAAAATATTTTTAATGAAAAAATTATGTGATTCTGAAAGGAAATTCATTGCTAAGATTCGAAACTTGGTTTTTTAAAATACATTTCAGAAGTTATATACATCTTATTCTATTTCTCAAATTGTATTGTAAATTCAATAAAGTTACAACATATTATAAAATCTACCTTCAGCTCTGTCTTCATCTAGAGGCTCCTCTTTTATTTTAACATCAGTGATAAAAGGTATTTGTGAAGTTTCAGCAGGAGGCGACTGATTTCTCTTTACAACGTCACGAATCCCGTGTTCTTCCAGCAATTGTTCTGTAGCAAACTTTTCGAGAGAATCTTCATTTTCTCCAATGCTTGGTCGTTTCTTCAAATCGTCTTTATACTTTTTGGAAGAACGCTTCAAAGAAGAGAACTCGGAGTTCTCGGAAAGTTTCGAATCTAATAACTGATCAACATCAAATTCTTCATCCAAAATAGTACTAGGCTGTGTTTTGTTAGAACTATTTTCACGATTTCCTGACAAGATTTCTTCATCATCTGAAATGCGACGTCTTTTAGTTAACTGCATATCACTCTCAGGGCTTCCAGGTTCGGGGCTTTTTCGTTTATCCCGACGATGGCTTGACTTATGACTCCTTTTGTGGGAATCTCGATCTCTTTCGCGAGAGCGAGAACGATCCTTTTTATGTTTCTTTCGGTCCCGCTTTTCCTTGTGTTTTTTCGATGAGCCCATTATGTAAACTTTAACAATTCTAAAAAGAAAATTTTACTTTCACTTGTAGACGATATCCACACGAATATTAATAATAAATACACACAAAAATCATTTCACATCATTTCAGAAACATCAAGTAAAATATTTTATTTCTTCATGTTGCCACTAAAGTTGTGAAATAATGTATATTTCTACATAAAAAGTTTATTTGTGCCAGAAATTTTTCTTTTAAATATCTTCATACTTTCCACAGAAAAAGAAGAATCAAATTTTTGAAATACTATTAATGAATTTTATACACAATATTAACCTCATATTTATGTTTTTTCTCAAATACAAAAAGGCAGAATTGAAATGAAGAGATAACTAATAGCGATTAACCATTATAAATATTATGATTCGAAATTTTTAAAAAAGCTGTAGCTAAAATTATAAGAAAATATTTGAGGAATATTAAAATGATATTTTTCTTTCTCTTTAGCATTATCAAAGCTCTGAAAAGTTAAGAATTTTAGCGATATGCGATGCGCAAGGGATAGAACCTGGGACCTTGTGGTTAGCAGTCCACTAACTTAACAATTATACTAAAACGATCGTTCGGGTAGAAGAGTTGTTAACTGGCTTATATGCTATCCACCACAGAAACAATAATCAAAATGACGCACTTTATAAATGAGTAGAGACGCGCGATCACTAATATTTTGTATTTATATAAAAAATATATTGTTTATATTATTTAACCAATCTAAAGTAAGAAATAGTTTGAAAACGGAACTAAAATGAAAACGGGAAAAAGGAATTAGATAAAAGAATGCTAGCTTTCGCAAAAAAAACCAAAACTAAGACTTGCTCTCTTAACTATCCTTATTTATTCCCAACAGTTAAATTTCATAAAAATCCATTAAAATTCAGATTTGTGACCTGTAGCACTGGCAGTTATAATTACTATACGGGTAAACATTTCTTTAAATACTTAAAAATTATCCTGGACAAAATTAAAGATGAAGAACACTTTATTATTTCTAGTAACAAAGAAATTCTGGATTTTCTTAAAGATAACAACATTAATAAACTTAATACTTTTGATTTCGAAAATTTATACACTAATCTACCTCATGAAAAATTAATAAAAGTCTGCACTTTTATCTATGACGAATATTTAAATGAAAATATCATTCCTAAAAATAACTGGCTTGAGTTATGTAATTTTAATATTACTGAAAATTACGTTTTTAATGGTATTAATTTTTATAAACAAGTTAAGGGCATTCCAATGGGAACAGCTTTCTCAAGTGCTTTGGCTAATATTTTTCTACATTACTATGAGAAAAAAGTAATTAAATATAATTTGATAAACGGGTGGAGATATATTGATGACCTACTTTTGATTAACTTCGACAATACTAATATTGTAACTAATTGCTATCCAAAAGATTTAATTCTAACAGAAACGAATAAAAATCAACTTGAGACTACCTTTCTGGATTTAAAAATCGAGATTGATAATGATAAAACAATAGTTGGTATATACGATAAAAGGGATGAATTCAACTTCAAAATAACAAAACTATGTAACTACCATTCCAATCTAAACTCTAAAATTTTCAAAAATCTAATTTTCTCACAAGTTAACAGGATCAAAAGGGTTTGCAATAATAAAAATTCCTATATTGAAGCATCAAACAACCTCATTAATAATTTAATTAAAAATGAATTTCCTAAAAATTACTGTAATGTCAATTTTTTAATTAAACAAGGTATGGTTTGGGATTAATCCTTTGGCTTAAATAAAAAATAGAACTTTCCTTGCATATTATATCACTCAATAGGTGGCGCTGGGAGCTTACAACTTTTACCTAAATTACGGTTAGCTTTGTGTTTTTAATAAGCGGGAATCACAATCGATAGCTTAAAATTTCCTTGACTGTTGATGGTATGTTCTTGCCTTTTCGTTTTTTCTTTAGTGTTATTTTATGGTATTTTGGTTTTTATTGTTATTGTATCTTTACTTACTAGTGGTTTTTCTTCTAATTTGTTGTTTTGTATTTTCCTTTCTGTTAAAATGGTATATCTCTTGGACCTAATTTCAGGGGATTTTCGGGTCACGAAGGAATCATTATTAGACTTAATTGTCTGAATTTCCTTGACAGAAAAAAATCCCTTTTTTTGAATCCCTGCCTGAGGGTGATCCTTGAAAAAGTCTTCAGGCCGGATTCTTTTTTATATTTTTTTATTTGGTTTATTTGTTTTTCCTATTAACTTGATTTTTATACTTTTGTTTATATTATTTAAATATTTTTGATATTGTTATTTTTAAATATATATACCAAATAACTGTTATTTAAATTACATTTGAAATATTTAAAAAATTTTAACTTAAAAAAAAGTAAAATAAAGAAACTGCAATTTCTTTTTTATATGCATATTTTCTTTTAAGATGTTGTGTTCGTGCGTCAACAAAAATAAAATGCAGACAAACTTACTATAAAACTAAATCTTATTACATTATAGATAATATTATCAAATTTACATCAATTTATTTTGATTCAAAATTCTACCATCGTTTTTAAACAACAAATTAAAAGTTCCAAAAAAATATCACTGTTGCCAATTTGAATTTCACAACTATTTACAAAATAAAATTTATAATTATTAAAATAATCGTTAGCTACTTTTAAATAAAATATTTACGATTTATGTTGCAACAAAGATTATAATTTTATTTTTGTATTCTGTCAATAAATGGTTCTTTCACTAAAATCTAGTCTGGGACGTAGCAGCGATACCGCGATATCGATTCATTATAGTGGAATCATTCAAAACATTCGAAGTGTAAAATGAACAGCCATTCCTTTTGCAACATTTCTGAAATTCAGACTTCGGATAATATGCAGAAAGTATTATCTTTCCTTCTGCGGTCAACAACAATAAGAAGCGAAATTTCTTTCGAAGATGTCGTCATGTTCAAAAGAGCGTTTCTTCTGTTTATATTTTCATTATTTCGGGAAATTATGTCTTCATTATTAGGAGGAAAAATATTGTTATATATATAGAGAGAGTAATGATGGAACTGCTTGGCTTTGGTATAGCAGGGAATAAATGGCATTGGGCTCATAATATATTCCCCCCTTCTTGCAATTGTTGTATTTCATGTGTAAATGAGCCAGGATAGAGTAATTGCTACAGCATTGGATTCTCACCCCTTGGGATGTGAGTTCGAACCCCGATGTTTCGTGCACATGTTGGCTGGTGCACTTATAAATCTGTCGTAGCCACAAAATCCTCCAAGTCGAAACAATATTACTGGTAGTACTGGATCAGAGGTGATCATTCTCTAATTCAGAACTAAATTACGATCTGTGGATGAGTGAATGAAATCCGCCCCTTGAAAAGAGGTATGACGCACGAGTAGCTAAGGTGTACTCTTGACCCTAGATGGCGCTGCTAAAACTCCGCTTAAAATCGCTGTCTTCCTCAGTGCGCTTTTGTATGAGAAATGCCATAAGCAAAAATAACAATGGCGCTCGGGCATAAAATTACTTTTTCTCTCTTTCCTCATTTTTTTTAATCATTGAAATGGTTTGATTGTGATCTTTAGAAACATGCAACATCCCCCTAATGCAAGAAAATATTAATAGATGTCAAAAAATTCAGTGATTAAATAAAAATTTCCAGATGAATCTTATAAAAAACAATTTTTTTTGGGGGGGGAGGGATTAAGAGACGAATTTTTTTGGTGATTGGTAGTAAACTTGTTCACAGATTTATTCTATGAGTTGAACATTTCAAACAGTGCACTAGAATATGTTTAGTGTTATGTTCTTAGTTACTAAAGACACGTTCTTCCATCATATTTGGTCAGTAAAATTGGTACTCACTAGTGTTTTGTTTGACGATCCATAAGACAGATGCCCGGAGCTTCGCCACTTGACTCCTACAGCTTCTTGGAATGTCTTTTTTTGGAAAGTGAATTTTACCAACTCTGTGTTGAAATGGATGTTCACCTAAATACGGATGGATTGCTTTTCTGGGGATTTATCGGATAGAATAAAATCGAAACGAAACATTTTATCAATTGAATTTTTGATTCAAAAATTATATTGGGAAAACTCTATTGTTAAATTCATATCAATAATTGATTAACATCTCTCGCCAATAGTATTCATTTGTTACCTTTGCGATTTTTTTGGTAATGCAAACAGAATAAGTTAAATGTTCGTCATCCCTGTTCTAGAATCACTTCACTTAAAGCTACAGTCATATGCCAGATGTACTGCGCCATTTCTCTTGAACATGACCGGATGTTTCGGTTGCTTTCTGTTTTTAATTCTTCGCCAGGTTTGTAAAATAAAAAAAAAAATTCAGATTTTCCACTTACCAGCAAAAAAAGTTTTATTAAAAGTTTCTATAAAAACGATTAATAAGAATTTAATGTAATCAAGGGTTCTTAAAAATTACCCTTCACTTAGTAAGGACAGAAAATTGTCAAATATTTTGCAATTAATAATGTAATATATCTCTTTCTAAAGTGATCAGATTTATCTGATTAAGTAGGAACAGTTTCTATTTTTAACATTTTCTTCCAACTTCTTATACCGATAATATTCTGGACTAAAATTCAGGAAAGCACTTCGTTTTAGTTTTCCTAATTGTCTACAGAATCAACCTATTTAAAAAAGGCTTACAAGCAATGCTAAAATTTCGTTTCATTGCAAAAAAAAAAAAAAAAAAAAAAAAATCCTTTTAGCACAAAAAAAAAAAGGGAAAAGTTTTCTTATTAACATTCTGATAATTTAAAACAAAATCACGAGATATGAGGCACCGTTAAAAATACTCTCAGTGAATTGGAACTTGTATATTTATAATGTTCTCAAATTCCTATTTAGTAACTATTTTGATAATATTTTTATAATAAATACTCTTTTACTATTCTTTTTTAATCTTTTACTTTTTGTATTGATCTCCAGAATTTTAGATGAATAAATAGTTTTCCCTTTTTAATAAACCGATAAGAATATTATTTTATATTTATTATTATCATCCTTTTTGCAACCATCTGGTTCACAGGAAATACTAGTTGTATTTGAATTCGATTAATTCTTTTGTGGATAGCTTTATGTTCATGCTTCCCTCAACAAAATATTCTTAAAATTCAAAATATAATGGACATTAATATTATTTTTATAGTGTTGTACCTGTTCCAATTATTATGCTAGTGAACTTTCCCAATTGAGTCAAGTTCCATAATATCGTAGTAGAATTAAAAACGCATCTGTCTCAGTAATCCTTCTACAAATTGTACCTTGATTTCACAATAATAAAATTTCACTTTTTGATTCTTCATATCAGCTTCATATCAGAGCTCCTTTACTTTCAATAACAGAAGAAAGCCAATTATTTAAATGTTTGATGAACCAATAAAAATTATTTGCATTTCATTGCTGCCATGAAATCTATGATTAAAAATAATACAAAAAAAGTTTAAATATTGTCAACATTCAGAAAATTTGTAATGCAACTAAATTGGCATTATTCAAAAAGTAATATTCTTATTTTTAAGATGTTAAAAAATTAGTTATAATAATAATATCTTCATGACTTATCGAAGAAAAATATCGAAATTTGTAAATTTCAAACCAATTAAAATTTCAAACAAGTTGCTCTGATGTGCACATTCCCTTTCATGAAAATATATTTGTACCAAATTTGGTAGCTCCGGATCTTATAATCTATCCTTTAGAATATCCTTCTATTTTTTTCTCCGCTTCAGTAACATTAAAAGACGAAGATAATCACTGCTGTACTAGGCATGAAAAAATAATTGTGCAGATTCTAATCGTTGTAGCAAATTATTGTATTATAATTATTTGTTTACCTTTGTTTCATTTTAAAAATTTCTTTTTAATTATATAACATAGATAAAGCGTAAAAAGAATATTTATGTTATTATTAGAATTTTCATGCCTTGAAAACCACTTACTTATGAGATCAGTTATCAAAATACTGATATGATTTGGTGCAAAACATGCATCAAAATATTGTTTAAAAATTTTACATAGATTAAGGAAAACACCGTATAAAAATGAAACTGAATATTACAATGGTGCAAAAATGAATTTTATGTGATAATATGTATGTGTAAAAGGATGTAATAATTTTGATTAAATTTTAATTAAAATCTAAATATAAAAAATATTTCCTTAGTAAACATCTAACTATGAGGAAGTAACTATCTGCCAAATCTGACGCAGCTAGAATTTTCTGTTGATACACCTGAATGCTTCAACGATTATTATTTTTTTTCTTATCATGCATTTGGCAATTTACAGGTGATGTCATCCTCTAAACATTATCATGTTTTTTTTTTTTTTTTTTTTTTAATTGAGGACTATATTATTTGGGAGTCACTGTACCCACGGCTCTTTCTGCTTTTATTTATTCTTAGTATATACACGTATCTCCCATTTCTATCACTCAAACTGCTTGTGTTTGATCACAACACGGTGCCGATGAGTCTTCATTCGTTTAGTTCATACAGGGCTCTCATAGGCAGCTTTATCAACTAAATCGAGAACTCGTCTGTTTTCTGGATAGATGTTTCGTTCTCCTTTTTCCGCTTGAACGCAGCTTGTAAAAAGAGCAATGAATTTCAGTACCAGAATTTCAAAGTCTGGTAGAATTCGAATTCTCTAAATAGAACGTTTTATATTCAAAATGTTTTGATAAAATAAACACATTCGAAAAATAGATTGTGAAGTTTGCGAAATTGTGATGAATAACATATGTATATGAAAAAAAAAAGATATGTGTTTGATCTTGAGGTGAGATTTCAATTAACAACTCAAAAATTCAACTGAAATAAGCGATTCTAATCACTATTAGGAGAATTTGACTGCTCCCTCAGCACACTAAAATTAAATTTCATTCCTGTTCGAACTGCATTACTCTTTCTTTGAAATAATTCGAATTCTCACCGATTCTAAGCCTGCAGCGTTTTATAGCTCAAATCTTTAATTGGACTAAACAAAATCCCTCGAAAATTGATTATATACTTTGAGAAGAAAGGAGAAATTATGTATTTTTTAAAAAAATAATGAAATAAAATATTTACGCTTGAAGCGAGATTCGATTCAAACAACTAACTTTTTCCACTTAACCGAAAACTCAACTGCTCTCTCGACATATTAAAAATACCGTTTAATTTCTAATTCTTGTCTGAACATGAAAGTGGAGTTTGAATGATGGCGCAGTGTATTCTTGTTACAAGGTTTCAGAGTCTCGGCGAATTCGAATTATCCGCAGATACTGTTTTACAACCAAAATTTTTATTTCATTGAACAAAATAAATGGAAAATTGATTAAGAAATTTCTAAGATTGAAATGAAAATTATATTTATAAGATAAAAAAAAAGAGAGAGAATAATTGCTCGTACTTGAAATGAGATTTGTGCCAATGACTCAAAAATTCAACTCCGAGAACTTGATAAATTTCTGGACAGCTAAAGCTACATTTCATTCTTGTTCAGACTGAAAAACAGAATTTGAGTAAAAGCGTGATGCATTCCTATGGCAAGATTTAAAAGTCTTGCCAAATTCGAACTCTCGACAGACAGATTTAAAAGCATGTAAAAGAAAACAATTTGATGAAGGGGGGGGGGGGGGGGAAATGCCATAATTTTTTTCCGTTGTTTCATATAAAATAAATTATTTAAAAACTTTTTTTAAAATTGGGTCAAATTTGTGAAAAAAGCAATTTTTGTAAAAAACAGGGCTCCCCCCCCCCCCCCCAAAAAAAGGCACATTTATGCAGTCTGTGGAATACAAGATGAAATTGCTTAATAGGATAAAATGTATTTAATATAGCTTTCACCCATTTATTCCTTTAGCTATTTTAATGTTTTTGTCAAACTAGAATAGTATTGAAAAAAAAAAAAAACCATAGGTACAGCATTGCCAAAAAAGGCATGTTTTGGTCTTTTACAATTTATGGATATGAACAGTCTGAAACTTACATTATTTATTTTCTTATATTATCTAAACTATTTATCTTTAATTTATATATATTTATCTTCCACTCCATTATTTAACTATTTTTTTGAACATTATTTTCATTTAATGATATGATATAAAATATAAGATCAATTTCAAAAGCAACACGGTGAAAAATAATGTTGCGCTTTCTTGGAATCTGTGGGTCGAAATAGACTGAAATTAGTTAAATATACATATATTCTTCTACTGTTCATCCTATCAACCTGTTTTAATGTTTTCTTTCACATGTTTCGATCATACTGCAGCAAGATTTGCCGAAAAATACGTTCCGATTTTGTACAATCCATGGGTGCCAATAGGCTGTAGTTCTACGCATATACTCTCCACTCGTTTCATCCTGTTTTAACATTCACTTTTTGAATAAATAATCATAATGGAAAGAGCATTTTTTTTTCATTTACGACATAATCTGCTCTTTTATAATATATGTATGCCAATAGACTGGAACTTTTATAATATACATATAATAGCAATGCCCGCAACACGTTGCCTGCTATATGATGAATGTTAGCGAAATTAAAACCTGGAAAAAATCAGCGATAGAGATCGACAATCCTAATCATTGGATCTATTTGAAAATAAATGAAAAAATAAAAATAATCCTACGAATTTTCATGGTTTCTAGATGTGCCAGTAGTGGAATTAATTTTACAGTGGAATTAATTTTTTTATGTACAAAAAACATCGATTTAATTCTCACATAGACATTGTACTGATTCAGAAATTTATTGTTTTATGTTACTGCTCAAAACTCCCATGCTTAAGTTGTTAATGTTGTATCTTACTTTTTCTTGAAAGACATGCGTGGTAAAAATATATATCGCCATTTGCAGGTAGAATGTATTTTCCCTCACTAATGCTACATCGTAATTTTGTTACAATTAAGCGAAATCTTTTACTGAGATATTTTGTTGCAGCTGAATTTCATAACATTTTAATGCATCCTGATTTTTATTTATATTTGAAACTGATAGGAATATTTTTCGTCGTTTCAAACACATAAATAATTCAAACTTGCCGGCTATTATCAAACAGCGGTTAACAAATTTAACAAAATTTTGCTTCCATATAAACTTTTTTCTTTGGCTTCCTGGGTTCTGAGTTAGCATATTGCCAAAGCATTCGTGAAGAGAAATTTCCCTTTTTCATTCACTGGATTAGTAAAAAGTCATTCAATTCATCTCGAAAGTAATTAATTAAAAATTAATCAATGAAAATGTTTTGATCATTATTTTTTTAAATCAGAGACAAAACTTTTCGAATAATAACCTCAATACATCAAAGTAAGAGTTGGACAATCAGTAATAAAATTTGTAAAAATGAAGAATTGATATAATCAGAAACTAACTACACCGACAAGCCGGAAGGCACACGGTAAAACTTGAAAGACAGCAACACTGGCAGGAACTGTGGTTGAGTCCTAAGGACCATCACCGGCCACGGTACAACCTTTCCCTTAGGAAGTACGTCATGTCATCGACGAGAGAAGCCAAACCTCCACCTTTTCGTGTACCCACGAGGGTGGCGCGAACCAATCACCACGCCGGAAGCTTCTCATCCACAATTACGAGGCACCCCCCGCCCCTGGGACGAAAAATTGATACAAAGAAATTTTAATACGAAAGTATCATATCTGATATTTCTCCATGTTAAACCACTTCTTTGCTTGATAGGACATATTTTGAATAAGCTTCAACAGGGTTGTTAATTGCAAAATCAGCTCTTTAATGTAATGGTTTTAAGAATATTTTTTTCTAATTTTCATTTGTTCTACACCTCAGTTTTTTCCAGCTCATTTTCTAATTTGCAAAGGACAGATAATAGTATAACTTTATACTATAAGTATTATATTTGTTACAAACAAATAAATCATGGGAATTTTAATATTGTTTTCTTTCTATGTGTATATTTTTTAAGGAAAAAAAATCTCATAATATAAACAGTAGCAATCTTGTTAATCCAACGGATAGTCCAATTTCAATATTAGATTGATCAATTTTAAATAAATCAAATGCATCTTTTAAGTTCTATATTAATAGAGATTTCTGTTTTTTTCCTCCCCATGAAACTCTCCTGACACATCATCTTGATATTAGTTTTCTGACACGCGGTAGCATCTTTGAAAAAGCCATTCTTATTCTCAGATTTAGTACATGAAATAAGAAGATATGTTTGAAGCTAATTTCTTCATAACTGCTTGCCTTTTCTTTGGCCTTTCTAATCGACAAAGATTTATTAATTTCTTTTACAGCTATCTATCTTTGAGATGTGTGAATGTGCCCTCTTGTAAAAAGGGGCTGTGAAAGCGAATGTGATACGTGAGTAGCAAAATCGTATTCTCTGCCCTAGTTGGCGCTACTAAGAACTAGAGACGCTCTCTCCCGACTTAAAATCGTTGAAATCGAAATCAGCGGGCTTATCTATAGCATTCAGAAACAACAACAGCTTTTGGTGATGAAAAAGTTCAAGTCGGTTGTTGAATTATAACAGACTCAGAAGACTTTTTCGTTCACGTTTTCAGTTTTGCTATTTTAATTTTCTTTTCTAATTTTAAAGTACTACATTCATCTTTTGATTTTTATTTTATTTCACTTTGTCCAGCACGATTCTTCCTTTTCCTCTCTGCTGCACTTGATCCCGTCCTTTTGGTTTTAAAAAAAGTATATAATTTTTAAAAATATATTAGAAATACTTTTTGATATTTTATAAGGGCGGAATTATTTTAAAGAGTTAAAAATAATGTGACTAACGTTTAAATAATAAGTCACATTTAATATGTAACGTTAGTCAAAGTTCTAAATCAGTAATAAATAAAACTGTATTAACACTTTTAAATGATTCATATAAAATAGGTAACAAGTAAAGAAAATTTACAAAATATAAATTCTAGTAGTACTATCAGTAATTGAAAAGAGAAAATTAAAATTTCGTCACTATAAAAGAGAACTTTGCTAATAAAAATATAATTATCTCTTAAAATATTCAGAAATTATTTTTTTAATAGGAAGTTAGCCATACAATCTTCTAACAAACGTATTCATTGAACAGGAAAAACGAAAATAACTATTATATATATATATATATATATAAAAGTTGCGAGTTACGTAGAAAAACGGGCTTAAAAACATGCGTGGGAGCATAAAAAGCCTGTGTTTATTATAAAATAAAATTCTAATAAAGCACTATTATCAGGTCTAGAAACTAAAAAACTGATTCCACCAAAAAAAAAATGATATTACACAATTACAGAGAAATTTTACTTAGGCATAAAAAGTATTTATTTTCATGGAATGACCCTCCACTTCAATTAGAAAATTGTATGTAAACAAGTGCTTTGACGAGAAAATTTCACACGAACATGCAAACCTTTATTCCCTTTTTCTATTGACAAAAAAAAAAAAAAAAAACCTTTTTATTTTAAACGATTTTATGAGAAAAGAGAAGAAAAACATTTTAGAGCTGTACTAACTAAGCAGAAAAAATTTCCAGCACCTAAATATTAAAGCAAAGGATTAAAATAAATAAATAAATAAAATAAAATAAATAAATAAAGTAAAAAAGTTAGGTAGGAAGAAATGAATGATGCCAGCTTGCGATTTTCCCTATGGTTAGGGATTGGTTTATCGAGGGGCAGCAACTAGAAGAGCATTTCACCCAAGCTTTTTTTATAGTTTAGCGGCGATACAAGATGCGCACAAATACGTTTACCATGTCAAAAGTCTGTTAGCCCATTCCCTAATTCTATTTCGGCAAAAGGTTTTATAATCTTAACTGCAAGTACAAAATGAGATTAACACATTTTACCAATCAAACTCATGCTTTATCAAAAAGTCGATAAATGTTATGAAACAAGCAAATAAATACTCTCGAAAAACGCAGGCAGTGGTCCAGTTCTACAACCCCCAATAGACGAGCTGTCATTGAGCATACGTATATTATGCAAGGTTAATTCAAGCTTTTCTTTTGACATTCAACCATTCACAGTATAAAACATTCTTCTAACAACAGCCTTCATTTCTGGAAACAAAAAATAAATTAAGAATTAAGATTAAAATTTTAAACCTCTAACAGCAGTTTAGCCTGTTTTAATAATGTAAAGATTTTAAAATAAATATTTGTAAAAAAGGAAAGATAACAATCAATAAATGCAAATCAGTGAATTATATAATGTTTGAAAGTATAAAG
Organism: Argiope aurantia; assembly: GCA_026543865.1. Lineage (NCBI taxonomy): Eukaryota > Metazoa > Arthropoda > Arachnida > Araneae > Araneidae > Argiope > Argiope aurantia. The sequence goes on along the minus strand of JAPMOR010007765.1, from coordinate 6,606 downwards.
ATCTGATTAAGTTTTTAAAAAATTATTTTTACAAACATTCATTTTGTAATTTTTTAAAAATAAAGAAGCAAAAAAAAAAAAAAAAAAGCTTTTCCGAATTAATTCTATATAAATATACATGCATTTTATTAAAAAATTAATAGCTTTTATAGTTTTTTTCTCTTTTATTTTGTCATGTCTAATAATTAGTTTAATTAACAAAGTATATTTACTACTCTCAGGAGATGTGGGACAAACTGGAATTTTGAATAAAATCTGGTGGTGAAAACAGCAAAAATACTTTTCTGCTTGTTATGGCACTTACAATGAGACAGTTTTTATCAATACAAATTTTTCATCTCCAAAAATGAGTGGAGGGAAGGAAGGCTTTAGTACACTTGCTTCAATATTTTCTGTAATATATGCATAGGGGGAAAAAGAGAGAGAGAGAGAAAAAAAAAAAAGAATGCAAGGACATTTATAGAGTAGAAGAGACATTCATAATCTATTTTAGTTTAGATGAATTTGAATGCACTAATTTTGCAATATATAACTGAGTTCTATATAGTTTATTTACAACATACTGCATATGAAAAGCTGAGTTCCAGTATATATTTTATGATATAATCAGAAATTAAATTGTTTCAAGTATATATGTATCAAGAAAAACATAATTATTTATAAATTCTACCAGAAGAAAATATTTATTTACTACACAATAAAGAATTTTGGTTATTTCTCTGATAACCTCAACAATAGTCAAATTATTCAAGGAATCAAGAATTGTTTGTATATATTTTGTAGAACAACAGCGGCCTCAAGCTTATTCACTGCATGCAATTTTTTTCTTTATTCAAGAGAAAAAGTAACCCCAGTTCCCCACTCCACAGCTTTTCTATTACATGATTTGAAAGGAATGTTAAACAGAGCAGTCACTTATCAGATTTAAATAAATAACTCCTTAATTTAATCAGATTCAAAATTTTTTTTTTCATTGGAAATATTTTTTGAGTTCAAAAATTAAAAAAAAAAATGCTAATTAATGATAAATAAATAAAAAAAATTCTTAATAATTTTTTGTTCAGACACTACTGTAGCGGAATTGAATTTTGCAAAACATACATCATTGTAATAATTTCTCTTACAATGCATTAGATGTACTGATTATCACGACCTTACATGGCATAATTACTCGCTAATACTATTGTATTTTGTACTTGCACATTTCATTGCAAAAGAAAGATGACAGTCTAATGATGTATCCTTTTTCATTAGGTTGACAGAAAAATACATTATTTTAATGTATTAACTTAAATACTTGCCTGGACATTAGATCATTATTTTTTAAAAAATCCAATAAGGCATACACATTTAAAGAATATAATCATAAATTTATTTGAGGTTCCCATAAAAACAAGGGGAAATTAATTTATCTAATTTGAAAAATTGTAGATTAATTTTTATTGCTCAATCAAATTAAATTCACGCAATAACTTTAACTACAGAAATGTTTTTAAAATGCCTTAATATTCATTATATTTGCTTTTATAAATGAACTTTCCAATTGGATGCACATGTATAAAGGACATTTACTGCTAATGATAAATATTTTACTATCCCATATTTGTCTTTTTTTTTTACTATTGCATTTTCCACAAATTAAGATTTTAAGCAATTTACACTATTGTTCTTCTAATACCTTGCACAGGGTAAAAGAGAGGTAATATTGAATGTTCCACATGGCAAAAGTATCAGTTTAAACTTTATTTGTTCCCTAGTCGTATTCTAAACAATTCAACCTGATATTTTTTGAAATGTTACAGATTGTAAATTTTATACATATTAATATACAGATTCAATGGAACAGAAACTTGGTATGCTTAATTAAACTTAATATTTGATGGAGCATACCAAGAATAAAATTGATTAAATTGAATTTTAAGAAAAGAATTTTTGAGAAAATAGCAAATGTATACAGCAGTTATTTAATATTTTATACTTTTTAAATTATAGATTGCACTACATTTTTTTATCAGTTACCTAAGATATAGTTGAATGAAGTTTTTCTTTTGTTTTTGACTATTTGTGTTTACACACTTAATCACCATTCATCACTGTGTAGGTAAAATCTTGAAATTCATACATAGAAACTGATAAATTACTGATAAATTACAAATTTATCATTATTTACTAATTACAACTATAAACAATTCACTTTTTTGACCCAAAAGTTTTTGAAAGCTAAATTTAAAATCAAACCCTTTTCAACAATTAAAAAAAATTATTAGACAAATCACAATTTTTTAAAATTACTTGCATCTTACTATAGTTTGTCAACGGATTCTGAGACGACTCCATCTCATTAAGGGATGCGACGCAGAACGATGAGTGCATTTCTGGTATTCCCTTTGACCTTGGATTTTCCCCTATTACATACTAGTAAATGTAAACATCTCCTCCTTTCACCCCTATTTTGAAGAATTAAACCCATCCTAATGCATGCGCAAAAACACGGAGGGTTTTACAATTCGTTGCTGAACTACAGTTGAAATTTCATTTTTGACGCATCTTTGTTTTTCAACCTGCTTTCTATACCTTTTATTAAGCAATAATTTAGAGAATCATGTTCATTACGAGAAATTTAAAGTGAAATAGATGTTAAAGTATAAACCAAGTTTCAAGTTAAAGATTTTAAGAACAAAAACCAAGATGAACACATGATTTATCACAAAGCATTTTATGCAAACAGTCTTTAGTGAATTTCTATTGTATTTAGAACTAAACACCCAAGTTTGAATTATTTTGTTGTTATATTAAAAAATAAAAACTCATTAAATATGATTTTGATTGCCATCGGTGCATACTTTTATAATAAAAAGTTTTACTTGATATAGAAAAATTTTCCTTAACTTGTAGAAATTAATTTACCAACAAAAAGATTATCAAATAAAGTTTGTAACAGGTTTTTGATATACGAGAGCTTGGCTATATCATAGTCAAAAATAACTTGAAGATAAGTAGAAACTATAAACAGTAAATAACGAAATAAATATTTTACTAGAATTACATTAACTTAATAATCTGTTTCAAATTTAAATTCTTTGGTACTTTCATTATCATCTTTGTACAATTGAATTTTGTACACTCATTTATTAATACGTTAGAATTCGTAACAATTGTGTGTTCATGATTACAGTATATTTTAATAAAATTTATATTACTATATGAAAGGTGTGACCTAATTATGGATTTTATAATAAAACTGTTTTTAAGATTCCTATAATAATAAATTATGAAATATAAAATTAATGCTGAAAGTATATAAAAGTAGAAACACTTTATAAATATGCTTTCATGAGCCTAAGAAGTGGAAAACTATTTTTTTTTCAATAATAGGAAGCAAATCAAACTGTAAGCATGCAGCATTGATAAAGAAATATTGTAAGATATATTAAAATATTACAGATAGAGATATATTCAAATTTATAAAAATCTCATTTATAATATTTGTTTGCGATATTTCATATTTTCAGTATATTTTAGATTAAAAAAAATGATTTCTAATATTTTACAACACATATACAAAATATAAACAACAGATTTTAAACAGAGTTCTCAGTTCAGAGTTTTAACAGAGTTCATGAACTATGCCTCAATATATTAGAATTATATTCAGATAATTTAATCTATTAATACTCAATCTAAAGCACAAATTTTAATAAATTCATTTAAATTATGTAAGCAACTCCCATACTGACTGCGAAATAAAATTACATAAAGTAAAAGAACAAAAAATAAATAAAGATTACTTTTGAATTCCTTGCAATAACATGCAAACAAAACAAAATATCTAAGTAACATCATTCTAACTTCAAACTCCAGCAAATAGGTGGTTGAAACTAACCAACTGAAAATTATTTAATAGCTTTTCTTAATATATAAATTTCCCAAAGGAAAAAATACATTCTATAAACAGGATGCAATCAAATATAATAATGATTAATGCACTATCAATTTTAAAAGCCTCCAACTATAGTCCATTCTTTTCTTTTTCCTTTCTAATTTTCAGTTTTCACAGAAATGTTTATTGTAGAAAAGTATTGAAGAAATAAGGACTCCTGTTTTTAAACTCTACTGAAATACATAAATTGCATATGAACCATAAAAAATTATAAAAACTTGTTTCCCAGAATAATTCATTTTTGGCCCTAAAAAATTAAATGCCAAAGTTTTGTAGAATACATGAATTTAAGATTTTGTAATTTTTAAACATGCATATTCTAGCAACATTAAATTACATGCATGACATTGTAAAAATAGCGAAAAAGGGAAATTTAAGCACTTATATATTTGGATACATAAATGCTGTTGGTCCACTTATAAAACTTTCAGCCAATAGCATTTTACTGGACAATTATATAGATCTAGGCAAAGTATTAATATAAAGAATGAACAGAAGCACATGCTCAAAGGAACAAAAATATATAAAAAATTATATTAGAAAAGAAAAACATATCTGTTCTAGCCAATCAGCAAAGCGAAATTATGATGGGCATTTTTTTAAAAAAGAGACAATGAGGTATAGTTAAAATCAGTCTTAAAATTTTATAAAGCATATAAATAAATTAAAATTTCAGGATCATAATATATACAAACAACATATATATGCTGCATAGGTATAATTATTTTAATAAACAATTTCAAAAAGGATAGAATTTTAACTTTAAAACCATTATTAATAAATGAATGCAAGATTTTATATGCAGCAGCAGCAACAAAAAAAAAAAAAAACCTATTGTATTTAATTACTATAAACTGGTTTGTTAAATGCTCCGATTTGCATCCCTAATTATACTTTACAGCCCTTTACATCCATAAAATATCAGACTGAGAAAAGAACCAATAACCAACCTATTTATTATTTTCTATTTTTTTAAATTCAAATATTTACAATTTAAAACTAAATATGCTTCATCCTTATGAATACATTCCTTATAAGTTTTTTAGCAGTATCAATATCATAAAGCATGTTTTATGCATTAAAAAACAAACACCAGTGTAATGATCTTAACAATTTATTAATTAAATTTTTACTTATTTGATAAAATACAAATACACAACAAGTTATATTTATGTAACATTTTTATTTAAAATAAATAATATCACCATTCATTAAAAGTATAAATTCATAAATTAATAAAAGCAAATGCCTAAAATTGTTAAGTAAAGTCATGAGAAAAAGAAAACAAACCACTTACAATAAGCCAAACTTTAAAATTCTAAGCAGAATAATATTTGTACAATACTTCTCAACTATGATACAATAAAATATAGTTTATAACTACACATAGCAATAAATATTTTTACAATATTTCCAAACTAAATATTTACATCTGTGTTATGGAATAATGAAGATGTGGTAAAGAATTTTTTTCCTTCCCACATGAAACTGATAAAAGTTTGTTACAATTTATGAAAAAATATACAACCTGAAGTATATCAAACTTCAGAAGTCAAAATAGAAACTACTTATATATGTATATATAATAAAATAATTTACCAACATGTTTCACATGTTTTGTGCTGAAAATGCATGTAAACTACCCATCTGACTGATGCCATCTCGTATGTGATTGATATGAATTTCGACCTCGTTCTTAAATGTCGGAATATTCTGCCTTTTTATCTTAGATTGGATTTCAACTAAAGTATCAGATAAAGATTTGAACTCAAAAGAGTTATATTCACTAGTGGATAAATGTTTAAGCTGCGACATTAGTGATGTCAGCTGTGCTACAAGCATCACTATATTTGGACTTTTTACAACTAGTTCCTCTTCTTCACCTTTTTGATCAATATAATCCAATGCTTCCTTTAGACATTGATCTTTGATTGTACCTGGTTGCAATACAGGTTGAAGTCCTTGTTCTGGTGCAATTTCTTGACAATACGTTTGAACTTTATTCAGATACTCACAGAGATCTTTGTCCAGTCTTTCAAATTCAAGTACTAAAGATGCGTAAGATTTCTGAAACTCAAAAGTCATTGGCTGACCATGAGAAAGATTTCGCTCTGCTTCAGTATGCATCTCTTTTAGAAGAGACAAATTTTTCTTCTTCACAGCAAGAATTTTTGTAAGCCTCACAAGCAGAGCAAGGAATTTCTTTGGAAAGCCACCCAAAGTGCCATCTTCCACAAAAGAAAGCTCATTTTTGGACGATGACTCACCCATCATTGAATCATTGTCATTAGATGGCCAAGGTGATAGTGGTACCAAACGTGGGGATCCAAAGTACAAACTTCTTGGACGATATTTTTGAGCAAATGCTGATATTGGCATCATTTCAGGAGGATCATTGCTCAGAACTTCATAATCAGGAATCGAGAAAGTTCCCAAACCAGGACGATCAAAAGTGATTCGATAGGTAGAGTTAGATGTATCAACAGCATCTATAGATCCATAGAAAAGGCCATCTTGTGGGCTGCGAACTCGTGCAGTCGCTTTTGTTCCGATTACGAGTGGGAGAGGAATTTCTGATGGAAGATCTTTGAAGTGCTCTAAATCTACATTTTTTCGTAATTGAAGTTGACGGATCTTATTTCTTTTATTCTCAAGAGATTTCCTCT
>JAPMOR010007759.1:0-20035 GCA_026543865.1 Argiope aurantia | reverse complement strand
CAATTTTGATAATGAAGTTAAAAAATTGAAACATAGTGTTCTGAAAGGTTTTGAATCACCCATTATCACACATTGCCAAACATTTGGCTATAATTTGTAACTGTCCAGTCTACCTATTGTTAACAAAGTTGGTACAAATAATGCTTTATGAATAAAAACAGCACAAAGCTTGAAGGTTTGAGATAAATAAATCTACTTCAGATATTTGGGTTACCTTAAATGGCAACAATAATAAAATTATAGTAACTTTTAAATGTCAGAATTTTCTGCTTTCTTTTTTGAAATTTCAAAAGAAAAATCATATTAATAATATGAGAAGGATTTCTTGGTAGATAAACAACAAAAGAACTTAGAACTTTCTTTTACTGTGTTTTTAGGGTTTCATTCTTTACAAGGAAGAATCACCTTCATCACTTTGCTATTATGTAGTACTGTGATACACAATTTCGACACCTTGAAACTTAAATTTCTTATTCTATTTCTTAACATTCAAGAAATTTTAGAATTAAAAAAAAAATCGTTACAAATATATTGATTTATTTGTCACATATTTTTTTTTAGTTTTTGATTAATTAAAAAATATTTGAAGCATAGTTTGAAGGTGCAATAATATTTTTCATTCGAAAATTGAAAACCAGTTCGGCATTATTGTAATTATTAATTAATAATATCATATTCATATCATATCATTAAATATTCCATCCAGGATCTTTTCATTCTTGATGATCAAAACATGAAGATTCAGATTACATTTATATGTTCTATGGGTTTCAAAATAAAGCATACCTCATGTGTTAAAAATTCTAAGTACAAGTACTGTTTATTTACATGTACTATTTACTTACAAATTTTAAGCGCATGCTTTTAATTTTAAGTACAACAGTGTTTAAAATGGGAGCACTCTTAAAATTTTTGACTATTATTTAATTTAAAAGTTCAATTATAATTACAACGAAATTGAAATAAGATTTAAAGCAAATCCTCAATTTACAGTGTTTTTCTGCTCATTTACATTTTCATAATTTATATAGTGTTTGAAACATTGTTAAGTACAAGTAAGAAAAATGAGGAAAACTATTTATTTTCTGAAAAGTTAAGATTCTTTGAATATAAAAGGCAATGAATCAAGGAATTCAATCTATTTTAAATGAATGATTTGCCTTAAATTTTTATTTCAGTTGTGTTGTACTTACAATCAAATTTAAACTTCGAAATGAAATAATAGTAAAAAATTTTAAGTGAGTTCGCTTTTAATCACTATTGCTTTTTTCTGTGATATAACTGCATGCATAGCGATATAAAATGTAATTAAATTAATGTTTACCACAGTAAGGCATGGCATAAAAATACCTCATAATGGGACAATATGTGGTATATATTAATTGAAATTGAAATTTTAAAAATATTTTTTGAGAAAGCTATTAAAATCCAAGTTCCACCAAATTTTTGAACCATTAATTACAGCGAGCAAATGGTTGCTAAATGCAGCTAATTTCAAATAAACTGTGCATTGAAATATTTTTTTCCCTGAAATATCAGTTTAAGTCAATGTTTTTTTTTTGTTAGGATACAATGTTCCCAAAGGTTTATTGTCAGTAATTAAAGTGAAAATTTTCTATCTGAATGGAATTTTTTATATTATGATGTAGAACTACATTTCCATATAATCTTCCTAAATTCTTTCTCCGTGAAAAACAATCAATTTAGGTATTTTTTTTTTTTTTTGTTAGGAAATATTTTTTTCTTTTTTTTTTGTTAGGAAATATTTTTTTTCTTTTTTTTTTTGTTAGGAAATAATTTTTTCATAGGTTTATTTGTAGTAATTAAAGTGAAACATTTCGATCTGAATTTCAAAGTGGATACCAAATTCATTTTCATATAATCTTCCATATATTATTTTCCCCTGAAAAAATCAATTTCGGTTATTCTTTTTCTTTCTGTTAGAAAAAAAATTTCTCAAAGGTTTATTTGTAGTAATTAAAGTGAAAATTTTCTATCTGATGGACAAAATTGACACATTTATTACATTATGATGCAAATATTCATTTCCATATAATCTACTCTGTTTTTATTATTTATATCGAGGAATCTTCTTTACTATTCTTATAATGTTTAGAATTTTATACAACATGAATTATAGAAGAAGTTCTTTTTGGTCAACACTAAATATTGAACGCAAAAATTGCCCGAGGATATTGAGCAAAATAATAAAAATAAAAAAGAAATATCTCACAGATGACATAATATAAAATTCCAGAAATCTTCTCTTAAAAATAGAATCGCAGATGTATAGATATATAATGTAGTATTTTCAAAGGCAATTTCATTCTGTAAGCATTTCAAAATATTTGGACTGTTCTTTTACATCAGTTCTTTGCTGCCTGGAGCAGAAAGATTTCTGAAGAAATAAATTTTAGCTAGAGGAAAAGAAGTATATATTTTTTTATTCCATGGTCATTCAGTTCTCTACACCCCTCACAGATTTAGCAAACATCACCGCTTCATACCGAATACGTAGTAAGTGGATATTTGTAATAACTAGAACAACATAAATAAATACGATGAAATGCAAGTATCGGACTTTTTTGCTGTTGCAGCAGGTTATAGATGAGTGCTGAATACGCATATGTTAGCTCTCTGGAATTAATCTAAAATATTCAAGCATGAAATACACGGAAAATATTTATTTTCTGAAAAGTTCCGATTCTTCGAATGCAAAGGGCAATGAATCAAGGAATTCCATTTCTTTTAAATGAATGATTTGCTTTCCAGACTACCTGATGAAATGTTTTGCATCAGAAGCAAATATTTCTGAGAACATGGTAAATATCTTCAGATTACTTTTTTTAAAAAATAAAATCATCTTTGAATTCAAATCGATATCCATCGCATTTTAAGAGGAAAATTCATTGCAGAGCTATGTATTTATTCAAGAAAATTTTTAAGATTAAAAGTATATTTTCAAGATTAATAAAAGGATTTTAGAGGTAAGATTGTTTTGTATGGAAGATACATTTTATACCTTCAGAACAGAGGCTCGTTAATTAAAGAGATATAACTTATTTCAGTCTTGCAGAAAATTAATCCGCAAAGTAATTATTTTAATTTAGATACTTGAATATTTAGAAATATCTTAAATTTCGAATTAACCTCTGAAACTTCTGAATTAAACTAGGATGATGCTATCAAGATTTTAAATTAGGACATAGGAAATCGAGCAAAGATCTTTTCATTTGGATGAAAATACTCAAGAGAGATTGAAGTATTTCAGCTTTCCAATCTTTTATTTTAATTTATGTATTAGTTCCTTAGTTTTAAATTATATTAAAGTTTATTTATTGCAGGAGATTTTAAAATATTATCACAGAAAATTCCAGTTCTTAACAACAAGCTTTTATTTTATGTATATCTTTTAAGGAATTTAAAAAAAATAGTAAGAATATTTTTAAATTTCTGTCCAGCATTTTTATAATTTTCAATTCAGTACGAAGTTAAAGCTTAAGAAATTTTACTACTAATGAAACTAGGCAAAAACATTACTTTATTGTAAGGTGTTGTAATTTATTTTCAAAATTATTTAAAAAATGCTCTTATCTTTAGTGATTATCTTGACATAATCAGAAAAATTGTCTTTAAAGATAAGAAGCATGTTTCATCCTTCTAAGAACAAAACTGCTAAACAGCATTTTTTTTATCGAACTATTTAGTTGCAAAACTGGAGAAAACATACAATAGAAACCTGAAAAAAACATGAAAATTGCTGATTGTTGTCCTGAATTAAATAACTTTTCAATAAAAAGTAACTTAAAAAAAAAAAAAACTAAAGTAGATTAAGTAACTTTTTAGCATAAGAGAAGAAGAGATAACGATATTTGTTTTGATGAAGTCTTAAATTTGGTAAAGGGTAATCATAAGCCTTTTATTTTTACTACAATATTATAATCTGTTCATGTGTGGCCTAAATTAAAATTACTATTTTTAGGGACACATAGCTTCACGATGTTCAATCTGACTCTCATTAATTCCTACATTTTATTCAAAAGAGTTTCTGAAAAAAATAGGAGTTTGCAAATTAGAAGCGTACATATTACGTTAGTATAACCAGAGATATATGTATGCTGAGCTACTGAATGTTAATGTTTAAAGCGTATCAAGTTTTAGAAGCAAAATTTTAGACAGAATCAACTAAAGAAAGAGAGAGAGAAAACAAATTTCTGACAGTACTAATTGTAAAATATCAAACAATATACAATTGGAAGGATTGGATATTTAAAATCATAGAGATATGAACCTTCGCACAAAATATCTCCAAAAAAGGAAAAAATTATTTTTTCAATTGATTTTTTTTTAAATTTGAGATTTTATTTTCAATTGACTTTGTATATTAAATTTATATGATGCATATTATTATGGTAAACAAGATATTTTCTAAGAATGAAAATTTTATTCTGCATGTAACTTTAGGGTAATTTTTTTACGGCATGTTAGTAATTAATCATCAATACCGTACTCTTAAGACAAGTTCAACACTCAAAGACCAACTTTAGTGGAAAATAGTATATATTTGCTAAAAATTCACCTCTTATATTTATAATATATCGTAATTTCCAAGTAACCTTCCACATTCACAAGAGAAAAATGTCTCATAAGAAAAAATTTGCCTGTAATACGTAGTATAAGATTTATAATAACTAGTTCCTTTTACTAAAAAAAGAAAATATAATCGATTAACAATATTTTAATCATGCATTTCAAATGAAAAAGACATGAACATTAAGTAATAAACAGAAGCACTGACATCTTTCACTCTTTATTCGAGCCACATTTTTCTAACTTTTAATAACTTTGAGAAAGTCAAGTCAATTCTACTTTCACGTGAAACTTATATCGCAGTTTATATTTTGCGAATGACAGTTAAGAACATAGCTTTGTGTGATGTAGCGTTACTTTGATATCCTATTCTAATATTTTTATGTCAAATTCTGACGGGTCACTCGAAAAAGAGATGAAATCACAAGTTTCGAACGTCAAGTCATTTTTATGATCCTTCATCTCTTATGGCAGTTGGAGTAAAACATAAGAAAATTTACAAGAAATAAATTTTGTTTTGAATCAATAGTAAATAGCATTTGTTTTTGAGGTAAAGGAAAGCAAAAATAAATTAATGGAATGCATCACTTAAAATAATATATTTTTTTCTGAGATCATTGATATGTAAATGAAACTTAAAGAAAATAAAACGATAGTTATTTCAACGTATGCAACGTTCAAGTTGATTATCTCTAGTACTTTTAAAACAGTAAGTTTAAAAATTATAACATTTTACTAGTAGATTATTTTTACATGCACGCTCCAATTTTAAAAGAAATCTCCGAAATTTAAGATCTAACATGAAATTTAAAAGAGAAGCTCTAAAAATGGAAATAAAAGATTAAATTCATTTAAGCATTGTAAACAAATATACATAAATACCTAACATATGTAAAAATACTTAAGATATTCATAATATCAAATTAAATAATAATTAACAAACAACTTTTAATAATTTTTAATATAATACAATTAGTAATAATTTTCATTTCGGTTTTTTACAGTTGTTTGATTTATTTGCTTAAAATATAATTTATTTTTTGTAAAAAACAAATCACACCTTAATATTTATTACTAAAATTCTTCTGTATGAAAACAGATGTCAAAAAATTTATATCATTCCTAAATATCAAATATAAAATGAATTTATGTTTTTAAACGCGTTATTATCTTTTTAGTGAGGCGTGCTGGAATTTAATTATTATATAATTCCTGATATTTTATAAAATGAAGAATTCTTAATTGTGAGTTCTTTAGAAATACATCAGCATTGCAACAGACACAATATACAGAATATTAAATTTTTAGTAAAAGAGAAATTTACTTTAGTGATGTTGGATTAATAGACTTCATTTCACTTGAGTAGATTAGCTTTTAATAAAGATGGTGCTATTCAGCTAATTAAAAACGTTTTTTTACATAAAATTAAGATAAGAAGTATTGTAAAAACTCTTATATTCCCAATGAAATTTAAATTATATGTCATTTTAAAATTCCTAGCATGAATTACAAGTCTGGTCTTTTAAGTGGAGTTTAATAAAGCCTAATCAGATGTAACAAATATGTCACACTGTAGAAACTAATCCAGGATTAAAATCTACTCTGATCAATTTGGAAGCCTCCAATTAAGACCGGAAATGGAATCAAAAGGCATTTGTTGTATATTTGCAGGCTTGGAGTAATTATCACAGTCTGATACGACAGAAACGTGTCAAATTAGCAACACCGTCCGTTTTCCAACTGGACAGACGGGCAGAACTCACGTGAATATCATCAGTCATTCTCCGCTTGTGTACATTTCTGCTCTCTTTAGCGATATATTCTCGTTCTGCGTTGTTCAGCTTATCTCAGCACATATTCTCGAATGCAGGAGATGCTTTCTGAAAGCGACATTCAAGTAACCGTTAATGAAGATTCCATCCATAGATACATAGGCTCAGTTAGTATATATTTGTAGGCTTTCTTACTAAAGGAAGCTGTGTTCTAACACAAAGTTCAGAAAATGAAGATCGATGCTAATTATGTCATTAATTTAGAAATCGCTTTCAATGAAAAAGAAATTTTAGTTTCAGGTACAAATTGCAAAGGAATGAGAAGGTAATAGAATGAATTCAGAAAATTCGAATAAATATAAGAGAAACAAGCTATTATATTACCTATAATATAAAGAATAAGATCGCAAGACAATACATGATTGATATTTTTTAATTCGAAATATATTTACAGTTTTAGGAATATCATGAATTTCGATGATTTTGTTTTTATTTATAAATTTAAAAAGATATTTATATAATATAATGTAGCAGTTACATAACTCAACTACGCTCTCTTTTGATACAACAGATGGCGTTATCTTATTAACATCGAAGTATATTTCTCATGATCCTTCTTCGGTGTCATTGTTAGATTATATTCTAGTGATTGTTGGGCATCTTTTGTGTTTGTATTTTTTTTTTTTTTGTGAAATGTGGAACTTAGAAATAATTAAATAACTATTCCTGATACTCTCCTTATCAATTTCATATACCTCATAATGAAGTTATAAAAAGTCTCGACAGTCTACAAGAAGAAGAATGAATTTTGGATATTATCTAACAATTTAAATAATTCTCTAAAAATATCACAAAAATGATATAATATGGAATATTGTGAGCAGAAATTTGTGATGTAACATTTCTTAAAATATTATAAAATAAAGGAATAGCAATAGAACTAACATTTTCTGAAAAACAAACACGAAGAGAGTATTGAAGTTAAACTTATTTAAATATATGTAATGGATTTAGATAAGCACCTCCTCAGTGCTGGTGTCAAGGCGGTGTAATGATTCATATCAGTTAGAGGCACATCTGAAGGTATGGAAATACCTTATATAGATCTACTATATGATACTCTTGATTGTACAAAAGTATCTTTTTTTTGTTGTTGTCTGCCACTTCAAATGCACTTTTTTAAATTTTTATTGTCATATTTTGATGATTTTCTTAAGAGAAAATGGGAATTTCAATGATATCCATGATATGTGAGCATATAAACCTGATATTGATTTATTTCTAACTTTTAATACAAAAAAATATCACAAATGAACTTACTGTAATCTGTCTGTTCTTTAAAAGACAGTGAATACTTATACACGCTAAGATTACAAAATGAAACCAGAAATTCATTATACTTTCGGTAGCAAATTGATGGTGTTCTTAAAACAATTAGAATAGCTGCATCATTTATATACTAAAACTGTCTTCACTACCTGTCCATGCGAAATACATTTATATTATTTCTTAAGAATTCCAGATTGAACGTTCTGAGCAACTCTTACATAATATTCGTGTTGATTTATGATCAAAATATGTCTCCGATGTAGATAAAAATATATTTTATAGGTGCTTATAGTACAGGGCGATGCATTTGAAAAAAGGTGATAATCTTTTTTCATATTATTTAATTATCTTTAACTTATTTATTTGCTATTTTATTGACAAAAAAACACATATGGATCTTAGAGAAAAAAAAAGAAAAATACTAAAATAAAAGGATGAAGTCAGAAACAAAGACAAAGCGTTATAGAAATCATATAATATTAAATAAAATTATAGTTAACTATTATGTGTATACTTTCTCCTTTATCATTGTTATTAATAGATAATCACAATGTAAGAAATTTACCTAGGGCTAAATAGTGAAGATTAAAACAAAATTCATTAACTTAAAATAAATGTTATAAGCATATAAGAAATAATTAATTTTATAATATTTTTCTAGGTTTTCGCTCTTGAACTTTGAATAAAAATTCAGAAATTTTAATATTTTGGAAACTGAAAAATAATCAGACAAGTTTTTACTATATAGCAGCCCTAAAATTGCAAATTATTTAATCCTAAAACATTAAAATTTTAATTGGATAAAAAATAATTTTTTTATGATAAGCTTAAGACTATATTCATAAAATTCTATCTTTACACATTAAAAAAAACTACCTTACTTTGTCCCTAAGAATTTTAATGGCAAAAAGTTTTTATACAGAATTGGGGAACTCTTTTCATAACAATAACGTTCAAGTGAAAAGAATTTATTATTCCAGACAACTAGCAAAAAGTTATGCAGCTACTTATCTTTGATTGATATGGCCTGAGGGAAAATCTGACTTGAAAACTGTAAGGAATGTAGAAAATGAACAAAAGTACTTTTGACCGACAAGAAAAATAAACTAACTTTCTCAAATATAGAAAACACACCCCTGAGCCCCGTGGTGCTTTAGAATTCTTATTACTAGTTATCTGACCCAAACAGTAGAAAGAGTAATGGTATTTCCTGCTACGAGTTATACGCGAACAAATACAGTTTCCGTTCGCCGTAACAGGTTAATATGTTATACTCTGCAGTACAATTTCGACGAGATCAAAATCTTATCTCTCCCGAGTTGGCAATACTGCAAATACGGGTCATTGCGCCCCCTAGTGTACAGCGCAGATGCATTTCATCTTTCAAAGTAATCCCCCTTTGTCTTCCTTTTTACGCAAGAAAGTTATACGCATTTCTTTTTGCCTTGTGAAGAAATGGGTTTATGTTCCCGTTTTTCTTTATAAAAAAGGTCTTTTTTTACTGTTAAGCGCATTTGGAGGCCTGTCTGAGTCTTTCCGTTATACGCATTATGCATTTTCTAACAATTTAAATGTATTATGTTCATATAGCAACCACTGTTTAATAAATGTCGGTTAAAAATATGTAAAATGGAATAAATTAAATTCTTGTTTCTGTTAGAGTAGATATGTTTTTTTTTTGTTTGTTTTTTAAATCTGCGCATTAACTACAAATTGTAGTTTTGATTGTGGTGAATACCGCATCTTTTTTTTTTATCGTTGCTCATTATTTTATGATGGAAAAGGTGCTATGTACAATAAGATAATTTAATCAAAATTGTAACTAATTTGATTGGAATCCTTTTAAATTATTTTGTGATGTTTTGGTCTACATACCGATTCAAACAAGGGTTCCTTCTCTACCAATAAAACATTTTCTTTCATTATATTTTTAGGGTAAAAATATAAAGTAGACGTTTTTCAATATTTCTAGCAGAAAATTTCAAAAAGTTGAACATATGTATGGTGAGTATCTAGAAATATTAGAACGGTAAGTCAACCAACTGACTCTCCGAACCGCCACGAAGGCACACTTATTTAAACCATAAGGGTGCATGACCGGACCACCGCTACAGCAACTGTGTTTGAATCCTAAGGGCCATCACCGGCCACGGTACAAACCTCCCCGAAGGAAGTACGTCCCGTCATCGATGGGAGGAGTCAGATCCCCCACCTATTTATGTACCCTCCATTGTGGCGAGATCCAATCACCATGCCAGCAGAATTTCATCCTTATTTCGAGGTGCCTCCCGGGGGTCATATTAGAAAGGTAAAATCTAGTTTTTAATATTTCAAAATAATACACATAAAAGCACACATTGATATACATATTTCACTGAAATAATAAAATTTTTTCAATGCAGCCTTCTAATATCATTTATATACTATATACTATTATATACTATTTATAATCGATTCAAAGATTCTTTGATAAAAATAATATTTAGTATTAGAAACAAAATGTAATCATCCAAACAGTTGAATCATTAGTTTTAAAATGAAAGAATCCTTTCCAAAATAATTCCTAGACATGGCGTGAAAATCGTCTACCAGTATTAAGGTAATGGCTAATAAAGATAAGTAATAAAATTTTGCTGTACAATTTTGTTTTTGAAATTTATTTGGCAGTTTGTATAAATATTATTAATGATACCGCGTAATCGCATTACTGCTTAGAGATATCGTTTATTACTAATAATTTACGAGGATATTCATTTAGTTTAACTAAATCTAATTGCCTTCACATCTGCAGTAGCTACTGGGAATTGAAATGAAGTAAAATATTTAGTTCATAGCTCTTCAACTTATATTTAAATCCTAGAATCTTAAAAAAAAAATATGTATCTTCCATTGGTTCACTTATTAATAATTAGCCGCCTTTGGCGACCAGCCGGTTCGCCAGTATTACCGCTCGCTACAATTTTCATTTAAATATTTTAAGTAACTTGTCTCTTAATAGATTCTCAAACAAAGCATTTTTAATCTTCAGATTTTGATAGTCATACCAAACTTATACTGTTGTTTAGATGGTTTCGTTCAATTTTCTATATATATTTTGCTAATCTGTTGTCATTACCTGTAAAACTTCAACTTTAATTTAGAGTGGAAATGATGAAATTACGATTAATATAAAGATATTTTTTAATAAAACCAAGCGTTTTATTTTATTTATCATTTTTATCGTTATTTATTAATTTATTATTATTATTGAATATGAGTATTGCAGACAGAATCGCTCGGTATTTAAGTCTTATGTGAACTACAAAATATTTTTCATAATTTATGTGATATCTCAAAGAATAATTCAACAAAACATTCTCAGATTCAGCATAAAATTCAGTTTTTAGCTTTGCTTTCAAAAGGATTGAAATGAAATCAATAATAATATCATGTTCCGGCCTATAAATATATTTCAAAAATTATGAAGTCTAAATTTAATACAGTAAGGTATCATATTCTGGGAAATATTCTGGACACACCAAATTTTAAATAAATGAATGAATGTTTCTATTTTCCCCGATCAACTAAGACTTATTTATGAAGTTTTGAATATTAAAAATTTAGAAAAACTCAACATTTTCATAATCTTAGGCCAATTAATCTTGAGAAACCTGCGCGCTGATTGACATATTTTCTTTGAAACGATCGATGGAAAATCTAAAATTATCCTTTTTTAATTGAATAGTGATATTCAAATTTTCATAAATCAGTCAGTTTAAGTGATTGATTTAGTTGATTGCAAATTAACTCTTTTTATTTAAAATATTAGTGTTTCAAGAACATTTTGTTAATCTTGATTTCCACAGCAGAAGCTTCATGTAATATCAAAAATTCGTTATTTATTAGAGCATTTATTGAATCAAGTTACATAAAATATAATCATTTTCCATTTATACCATTTTGGCAGATCTGCGTCTTACTAAAGGTTTACAAATTAGCTGTGTGACCCTGATTTGAATGGATACCCTGTTCATATTAAACAAAACTTGCCTTAAAATAAAACTGATTTATTGGATTAGTAATATAGAGAGTGTAAAAGATCATAAAATATTTTTTTTGAATTTAGTTTTTAGAAAAAAAAAATATTTTATATTTGTTTCATTTCCTACAGACACGTGCCGAAAATTATATTTTTGCAGATTTCATTACCAAAAAGATTTAATCTATTTTTAGTTGGAGCTTTAATCACTGTGATGGAAACACTTTGAAAAAAGCTAATTTTTTCACATTAATGCGAAACGTGTTTGTGCAGCTTAAATTTTATTTTTATTTTGTACGAAAAAAATTGTTGAAAAATATATTTAAAATATTTATTCAAAAATTCATTAAAAGTAGAAGTTAAATTTTAAGATTAAAATTTTTATATCATTTAAAAGATAAATTTTTGTTCTTTAACTTCATGTAAAAATCTTTTTTGTGCGGTAATATTTTCGGAAGTTATAGCAGAAACACGCCAAAATTTCGCGTAATATTTAAATAAATAAAATTCGAATTAAAAATTCGAAAAAATAACCCCCAGGTGCACATTCCCGGTCCCCTAGGTATACCCGTGCCAAATTTGGTAGCTTTAGGTTGAATAGTCTGGCCTGTAGAGCGCCAACATACACACACACACACACACATTGAGCTTTAAGTATAGATATTCCTTATTTTCCACTTTTCCCTTTTCATTATACAAGGTTATTCAGTTTATTGATTTGGTAATACATAAGTAAATCATGAATGTTCAGTATAAAATATTCTATTCTATTCGATAACATTTCTATGTAATTTCTAATTACTTATGGATAATAAAATAAAATTAGAGCATCTTTTATGCCAAACTCAGTTTGAAAAATAATGCAAAATATACTGTAAAATACGATTTTTACTAGCGGAAAAATTTGAAATCCTTGGAAAGGTTCTGGAATTGAATACTTTGTGAGTTTGTATATATTTTTAATTAAAAATATAAAACAGTATACCGCATTATTCAAATATTTTAAATGGCTTTATCTTTAATAATATTCTGATTATAAAATAATTTTTCATTCTATAGTGAGCATCTAAAGTTGAATTTTTTCATTGACGATTGAACAATATTATTACAAGTTTTCTGCCCGTGTCGATATATAGCCGTCTTCAAGAGAATAGTAAATTCAGTCTTTGAATATAAATCCGGTCTTTTGTACAAACTAGTCTCAATTAAGTCTTTTTTTTTTAATACAAAACACATGATATCAGTTTGTAAAAATTTTGTTGAAGGAATATCCAAAAGTCAAAATGCGTAATTATTAAAAAAAAAAATGTCGATAATCCAGTTCTTGAAATAATCTGAACCACTTCAAATCACATAATGTTTCTGTAATTGAAATACAATGGCGATTAGATATTCCGGAATACAATTTACAATACTGTAATCTTAAAAAAATACTTATCTTTTAATTGAGATCTGCAAAGAGCGTTTAAAGTTTTCTTTAATTCTTGAAATGTTTAAATAGAAATATCAAAGAAAGGTTCTGATATTACGAGATGTTTTTTTTCCCCCTACATGATATTCTATTAATACATTATACTCACACTATAGTAAACATCTAAGCAAAATATTTCTTCTGAAAATGAATTAAAGTTATGATTTTTCCTATCTGAATCGATTTGTAGTAGTCTTCAATAAGACAATGAAAAGAAGAATTTCTTATGAGAACTACATAACAAAGGGTTTTGATTATGTAAAACATATAAAACATTGTTCAAGTAAAACATATTGGCAGATGAATTTTCTTAGGGAAAATTCATCTGCCAATATGTTTTACTTGAACCATAAGCCACCAATCCTTCTCTGAGCTGATCCATTCCACATATTGTTCTGGTAATTGAAATACAACGACAACTAAATGTTGCGTAAGACAGTTTATGATGTGCAATATCCGGACTATTACAGCTATCATATGGATCGATGGTGCCTCAGTATTTCACCCTTCCCCAACAAAAGCGGGTATCTGGCGTAGGTTTCATAGACGTCATGCAAATGAAGGCAGCAAGACGGATGACCAGAAGATGCCGCCATGACGTCTTCCGGCTGCAGAGCAGACGATTTCGATTCTGCCAAACGATCTTTTAAACGCCACCTCATTATACAGGCTTCCAGAAACTTAAGGAAACACATAAATAAAAAGAGAACACGGAAGAATGCATTCCTTTACATTTTGCACTCACAATCCAGTTCTAAGTTTCTTTGATAAATCTGCCGGATGCGATCAGTCGCCCCTTTCTATTCTCTAACAGATGGGAGGGGCGAATTCATTTTTTCCCTTCTGGTTCCCCCTTTTTTTAAGGGATTTTTTCCCTCTCATCTTCCCCTCGAAACACTTTATTTTGCTTCCGACGCTCCTTAAGCACAGTGTTGTCGCTTTGAGCGCTTTTCGATAACTAAATGGGAAAATATGGTAATGGAAGTGCAGTTATCTTTCAAGGAACGCTAAAGATATGCATGTTTTACAGCGCCTTCGTGCTTCGACATAACTTTGCACTGTTTTTTCACTCACGGTCGCCAGCGCAAATAAAGGAGTAGATTACACTATTCTGAGGTCCCTCGCAGAATTTTAAGTAGCTTTTTAATACAAAGTATTTGGTCTCTTAAAAATGGCCCGGATTTTCCCCCTTTCCTGATATATATGTGTTTGCTTCTGAAAATACCATTTGATTTTTTAAAAAATGTTTAGAAAAAAATAAACACATTTTATTTTCTTTTTCAATCAATATCTATTCAGTGGAATACTTTGCAGTATAGATGGAAAATCTTAAGCATTTTGCATGCCTTTTGTCAATGGATTATAAACAAAATTAGGCAGCGAATTATAATTTCAATATTAATCACGAAGCAAATTTCATTTATCTAAGCCGTTGTAATTTTGAATGATGGTTTTTAAGCTCATTTGAGTGTACACACCAATATACGGTGAGCCATTGATATATTTCGAAAAAATTTAATGCGATTCTAAACTTCCAATCTTTAAGTGTGGACCAAATTCTATCCATCTACCTTTTTTCTGTTATTATGCTCACATGCATGAGTGAAGACAAACAAGCTTCTTCCGAATGTATTTCACCTAAAATTTGACACAATAGACCAATTTTGAGATCGAAAACACATATCAAATTTCATCTGTTTCTTTCAATGCTTTTTCGAGTACTTGTGTTCACAGAAAAATATAATACCAAAAATGTGTTTTTCAGACTCATGGAATTCTGAAATGTGAAGATTCGTCAAATCTGCAGCTAGAATTTTCCAATGCTTTCAATTCTTTTTCTTTGTGAGAGAAAGTAAAAAGAGAAGTTTAAATAAAAAATTCGGTAATTAATAAAAAAATATTATTTCCATAGAATGTCCGAAGCATTATGAATATTAATGGAAAAGGCAAAAATTAAATAATATCGCAAATTTTACAACGTAACAATTAAGTCTTATGATGATATTTTAAAATTTAATTTTCGATACAATTAATTTGCATCGATTTATCTTCATCGACTACGTGTAAGAATTAGTCATTAAAAAGATACAGTAATAGCTAATATTAATAAATTATATATATATTTTTTTATGTTAATCCATTTTCGAATGCTAAATTCATTTTTAAATAAAATTCTAGGAAAAAAAACGTTTAAAAAGGCTTTAAAATTATAATAGAATCTGTGTGCCCTAAATTAATTATTAACATTTTGTGCAATAACAATATTTAAATAAGAAGTAAGAAACTATTTTTGATAGATATGCTTTACTTAGTTCATTTATAGAATTAACAAAAAAATGTTTTTTTCTTTCCACCTTTGAAATATTATGCATATAAAATTGAGTCTTTGAATTGTCTTTGGAATTTTTGTTAACACCAAAATTTAATAACTATAAATGATTTGTTTTATTTAGCTATAAGAATTAATAATATCACGAAAATTCAAAACTAATTTTTATGTAAAAATTTATTCGCTTCTAGTTTCATGATGATTAAAAATATGCACGAAGTGTATTGTTGCTTTTATGGTGATTGAAGCAGTGCAATCATAAATTCGAAGGACGTTCAAAATAGAAAATATTTTACAGTAAAAGAAAATTTTGCTATTAATGGTTTTTGATTTATTTTCGAGTGCCTCTATCCAGTTAGCGCAGATAATTTTATGATGATTCTTATTTGAATAATTTTCTTTTTAATATTTTGGAAATACAGTAGGATATATTAAGAATCTTTTATAGAAAAATTGCTTAATACATATTCTTAGAACCAAAGGGATTAATAATGATAACTTAATCAAGAAAGATTAAGCACTTTTAATCAGAATAGACTTCGAAAAGCGCGGGAAAAATCATGTATCGCTCAGTTGATAAATTCTACATGTAAACAGTAATTTAATTTTGCGCTTCATAAGAAATTAGGCAAAATATTCATTTCCTGGAATAATTATTAGGTGGACAAATCTGACAAAAAAGGGATTGGTTTTTATCCTTATTATGATCTTTGGAATTTTCTCAATTTAATTGCAAGTACTATTTAAAATTCTATGACACTATTAAACTTAAAAGCTTGACTAAAAAACTAAAGTTAGCTTAACTACTTAATTCATTTCTGAGCAAACTATTCATGAATTTGAAAGTCCAAAAGTCATTTAAATCCATAGATATAAAAAGAAGAAAAATAATCTGTGTAAAATAATTTTCTTTTCGTCAGCTTTTAAAATTTCAAATTATATTATTTATGGCTCGAAAAACTGACCTTTTTTAAATTCATAAATAGCAAATCATGTTCTTCATATGCACTTCTCATTTCCTTAAATAAATTGGTACAACAGAGCAGAAGAAAGAAAATGGGTCACTTTCTTAGTCAGTTAATTTAGGTTAGTATTTATACAGAGAGTAATTTCATGTGTCCCATAATTTTCCCTCTGCTTGCAATCCCAATGGAGCATTACACGTGTATTTTGTCTAGAATGACTTTCTTTCTCTTTCTTCATCTTAATTTACAGAATACATGGGATGTGTTTCATCTAGAGGGACCACAGGTCATTTCTCATAATAATGTATTGGAAAACGAAACGATCCGTAATGAATAATTCGAAAAATTACATTCCTAATTGTTCTTTTATATATGTAGATAATTTTTCACCATACATTAATTGAATTATGTGAAATTGATATAAATTTCATTGACTTAAGTTGGTAAACAATATAAAATTTGTTTCTTAAATTTAAAAATAATGGTAATAGATAGTTTAAAGTTATCAGTTTTTAAATTTACGATATGACAACAAGTAATGATTTTTCTTTTAATAAAAACGATTATGGATTTCGATGGAAATCTTTTATAAGAAAATAATTTTACAAATATATGACATTTTAATTTAATCTAAATATCAGAAAATTGATAATTCCTATTCTTAGCACTATGTGTTAATTTGTTGATGCTTACATACATTGTTTTTTTTTTTTTTTACAAAATCATGAAGTGAGCTACGATTTACTTTATTCTGTGATTCTTATTGATGAGACTCATTGAAAAAATAATTTGATTATTCAAATCAATTAAAAAATAATAAAAATTCTTCTCAAAGCAATAGGGATTTCTTTCCAATGTAAAATCTAACTTCCTGATTCTTTTTTTTATATATAAGAATGATGTTTTATAAATCATTAGCCTTCTCTTAACTGAATTTAAACAATTTAAGTAATTTAATTCAAAAACAAAAGCAGCTCGCAATTAAAAAGAAAACTTGACTAAATAATTTCATGTGATATTAATTGATCTATTATTGATTAAATTTAGAATTTACTTTGTCTCTCTTTATGCTCATTAATAATGAAGGTGATATAAATTTCCTAACACGAGTAGATTGTAAATATATTGCAAAAGATAATCGTCCTTGAAGTGTGTTGGAACAGAATTGTGTCATTAATGAGAGGCCTAAAAGTAAAAAAGAATTATTTAAAAAGAATCCTCTGAACACTAAACAAGATAAAAAGATAATTTTGCCATTCTTAGAACCGGTGTTAATGATACGTGAGTAATTAATGCGCAAAAACCAGCATGAAGACTTTCGAACATCGTATTACATAGTCTCTGCTATAAACTATGACAGGAAATTATTTATTTTGGATTTTTTTGTTTTATCTGCATATATCTTATTTTGAATAAAAAAATAAATAAAATAAAACCTCCAGTAAAGTTAAATCAATCCTAAAGGAGTCAAGTTTACCTATAAGGTTTGAAATCACGGCACTAAAGTTCCTTTTGAAATATAAAAAATTGTACATATTTCAAAGACAAAAATAATCTTTTAAATTATTGGAAATATATTCTTAAAGACGTGCAAGGAAATATATGCGTACAAGGATTTGCATACGAGTTTATTGTTTTCCACATTCCATAGAATATTATTTAGTAGTTACATATTTTTAAGACAAGGCATTTCAATGTTAAGAAAATCATTTAATCCTTAATAGTCTCTTTTGGGGGCTGTCGTTACTATGTTTTGATGCACAATTTAGCACAATTAAAACATATGAGTCGTGCTCTCAAGATGATGGATTTACATAACAATGAATTATTCTTCTCGAAATTGTCGAATAGTTATTAAAAATACAGTAAACATGTAATAAAATAAAAACTTGACTCACGTTCTCTTGATATGGGGCATCTTTGTGATTATCCACTTCTTTTTTGGCATCAATTTGTTTATGAGGGAAACATTATAACCATGCAATTTTTTCAAACTGAAATGTGAATATATTTATTAGGTTAAATTTACATATCTTAGAACAGAACATGCAGGTGCTAATCAAAACAACAGAAACACATGTGAATAAAAAGGACATTTAAGAATACACTTCGTAAGTGTTAAGACATAATCCTAGTTACCACTTTTTTAATTTATAAAGTATATATCATGGTAGTATATTATAGCTTCAGTAAAGTTGCATATGTTTTGCAATTTTTGTCAAAAGATTAAAACATTTCAGTGAAGTTGTATATGTCTTGGATTTTTGCCAAAAGCTTAAAACATCAGACCTCACAGATTTTCAAAGAGGTCAAATTATAGAGGTCTCGATTAGCTGGAGCACTTGTTGCCGAAACATCTCAGCTTGAGGTTTCTCAGAGTAATAACCCCTAAAGTCACGGCAGTGTAAAGCACGGCAAGACAAGCCTTACATATCAAAACAATGGATGGAAGACGAATCTCCGCAAAAGAGACCGACGAGTACTGAAGTGGATTCGAATGTCTGAAAAGTAAACAACAGCAGCAAAACTCCCTCACAGCTCAAGCAGAATCTGGATTCCACAGTGTCAATTATTAAAATTAGGAAACACTTCCATAAATAGAATATTGTTTCTTTTATGGAAGCAGCAATTCCCAAGTCACTTGTCGCAAATGCTAATGCCAAACGCCCTATACATTGGTTATCATAACTATAAAATCTGATACATTGATAAGAGAAAGGCTGTTATATGGTTAGACAAATCATCTGTCACCCTTTTCTCCATAATAGGACTGGTATACGTTTGAAGTACATCTGAACAAGCGTATGATATTGATTTTCACATTCCACCTGTTAGCCATAGAGGTGAATTTGCCATGGTATGCGCAGCCTTGCCATGATTTTCTGCTGACTCTGAAGGAAAGGTCACTGAGGAGAATTATAGCGCTTCCTATGATGCAAACTTTGATCCAAACTTGATGGAGATAGAGTAAGTCCATCGTTGGATGCAAACTGTTTCCTGCAGGAGATAGAATCGTCAAGCATGATAATTCTCGTATTCACGTAGACGGACTTGTCCTTCATAGTTTGATGAACACGAGGATAATATGAAATATCTACCTTGAATCACACAGCTCCTCCCCCCCCCCCTCTGAGACCTTAATATAATTTAGCCATTATGATCTATTTTAAAGCCTTCAATCCTGAATGGATCTTTTCGCATCTCTCCTTGAACTTTCGGAATATCTCTATGAATATTCTTTTAAACACACACACACACACACACACACACAAACACACACTCACACACACACACACACAAACAAACACACACACACACTCACACACACACACACAAACAAACAAACACACACACACACACACACACACACACATATATATATACATACATACACAAATTGCAAATATTAATTTTAACTTCAATCTTTTCAATAATATAGCTATCAAAGTAGAAAAAGTTTTCTTTCTATTCATATTTTTCCATGTATTTATCTCATATGTACCAACAGCAGCCGGAAGTTTATACTTGAGATCTCTTCGACGTTCCGGAAAGCGTTTAGGG
>JAPMOR010007749.1:45396-57218 GCA_026543865.1 Argiope aurantia | reverse complement strand
TATCTGTAAGTTGTGAGAATGTACCCTCCTCTGAAAAGGGGTTGTGCAAACGAATGAGTGTTGCGTAAGTGGAAAAGTCATACTTCTGGCCCTAGTTGGTGCTACTGAAATAAAAGCCGCACCCCTATCGGCTTAAATCACTGTCTTCGTAACAGAGGGCTTGTCTAAGTGACATAAGAAACAACAACATTTATGACTTAAGTATCAAATGATGTCCTTTAATTAAATTTATAATAAAAAAATAATGACAGTTTACTGAAAATGAAGATTATTTAAAAACAATTAAATGTGTTTGACGAACAAATATAATTTTTTGGTATGAAAATATAAATAAATATTTAAGATACTCTAATAATCAACTAGGAATTATTTTTATGATAGTTTAAAATTCACATAAAGGTGGTTTACAGACAATGAAAGATAATACTTCCTCCCTCGTAGCCACTTATTGTTTAATACATATTTGGATTACTATTGACGAATATATATATATATATATATATATATATATATATATATATAATTAACCAAACTAAAGTAATAAAAAGTTTTGAAAACGAAACTAAAATGAAAACGAAAACAAAACAGTTTCGGAAATCGTTTTGGTAAAATCTTCATAGTATTTAGAGAGCGCAAATGCAGCTACTTCTAAAACACAGAAGAAATGATACAAAAGTATAAACATCAAGTTAATAGGAAAAACAAATAAACCCAATAAAAATATGAAATAAAAGAATCCGGCCTGAAGACTTTTTCAAGGGTCACCCTCAGGCAGGGATTCAAAAAAAGGGATTTTTTCTGTTAAGGAAAATCAGACAATTAAGTCTAATAATGATTCCTTCGTGACCCGAAAATCCCCTGAAATTTGGCCCAAGAGATATACCATTTTAACAGAAAGGAAAACACAAAACGACAAATTAGAAGAAAAACCACTAATAAGTAAAAATACAATAACAATAAAAACCAATACACCATAAAATAACACTAAAGAAAAAACCAAAAAGGCAAGAACATACCTTCAACAGACAAGGAAAATTTTAAGCTATCGATTGTGATTCCCGCTTATTAAAAACACAAAGCTAACGGTAATTTAGGTAAAAATTGTGAGCTCCCAGCGCCACCTATTGAGTGATATAATATGCAAGGAAAGTTCTATTTTTTATTTTAGCCAAAGGATTAATCCCAAACCATACCTTGTTTAATTAAAAAATTGACATTACAGTAATTTTTAGGAAATTCATTTTTAATTAAATTATTAATGAGGTTGTTTGATGCTTCAATATAGGAATTTTTATTATTGCAAACCCTTTTGATCCTGTTAACTTGTGAGAAAATTAGATTTTTGAAAATTTTAGAATTCAACTTCAAAATAACAAAACTATGTAACTACCATTCCAATCTAAACTCTAAAATTTTCACGGAAAGAGGGTGCAGAAGTCTAAGGGTAAAGACCAATGAGCACCCCAGGACAGAAATCTCATTTCTAGCTCAAATGAAGATAACAAATACATGCACAACCCTTTTTTACAGAGAGGCTCTTCTACAGATAAAATGTAGCGAACGAGCAACCACACCCGAATTCGGGATCCTTAGATAACGGGGAAAACTCGATACCCCTAAGCCAGGACGCCGGCGAAACAGTAATTGTAGAATTATTATGAACTACAATTCCAGAATAATATATCTTGTGCATATATGATCAATTTATTAAGCATTAAAAATTGTTTCATAAGCGAATTTTAAAAATATAAAATCTAAAGAAACATTTAAAAAACAATTTTTTGCCCACTTTTAATCTTGAAATATTCGTAGATATTAAAAACTATGTTTAGATAGGAAAGAATTACTAAAAGTACAACCTGCATAAAATGAATATTTTGGGAATAAATAAAGGATCTACTGTAACTTGAGCCCAAAAAAGGAAGGACAAAAGTATATCAAACCGATAGACATCCTTAAATAAATAGTGCTTTTCTAAGAAGCTATTAAAAACATAAACTTTAAGGAATCTTAACTTTAAAAAAAAGAAAAAAAAATCTGAATGACTGAAATCTTCCTTTTACTATAAAGCAATATATGAAAGATCACTTTTTTAAACAAAATTATTGTGAAATATAAAGAAAAGATTTTTTTAAAAAAGAAATGAAAGTAAAAGTATATAAGATGCGATTCCTATTATTAATTCAATAATAATTATAAAAGTATATTAGTCTAAATAATATAATAAATATTGTACTATCTTAGAATTACTTAAATTGTAGATAGTTATAGATAAACAAACGTTAATAAGCTCGATATCATGTATCTCAACTGTAAACATATGCTGCATTAAATCTTTAACAATTTTTATTGTTCAAAATAAAATGCATTAATAACTGCATTATTTTTAAAGAAGGAGAAAAAGAAAGTACAGTTGAAGTTACATTTAGAAATTAACTCAAAGAAAAAATAATATTTTTATAGATATTTTTAAATTCAAAACCGTTTTTTATCGAATAATTTTTCAAATATATGTAACATCTTTATCTGTTAATATAGGATATTGAAATGTAGAATAAAACGAATTGGAAATAACCTAATTATAATTGATTTCGTGTTATAAAGAGAATATAAGAAGTATTCAAAGGAATCTTCAATAATTTGAAGAAAAAAAAACTACAATCCTTTTCAATGATATAAATGAAATAAACTATAAACCAAAAAAATTTATAGCTGATGTCTGTAATATTAATATTGCATTTAATCTTAATAATAGCAAAAAAAATGAGGAAATGGTACCAAAAATTAATAGAGAAATTACATTGAGTAAAAAAAAACCTTGACATATCTAATAGAATTTTATTAATTCTAGATAAATTACAAGCAAAATCATTTATTTCAATCAAATTTATCATGTCTTTTGGAATTAATATTAAATGTTAACATTATTGATTTGTCTAGACGCCTCTTTGAGGCATGCCGGTCTACTGCTAAACATCGGATAATATCCAAAAAATAATTGACTCTCGATTTTCAAAATTATATTTTAATAAAAATGTCTCTTTGAACTATTATAAAACAATAAAAATTGTTCAAGAGAAGCATAACTTGTAAATGAATTTCAAATATAAACAATGAGTATTCGTTAAACGTATATATATGTGTGTGTGTGTGCGTGTGTGTGTGTGTGTGTGTGTGTGTGCGTGTGTGTGTGTGTGTGTGTGTGTGTGTGTGTGTGTGTGTGTGTATCAAAGATATTGCTATTGCAATATTATATTTTGATAAACATATACTAAGTATAATTTTTATTGTTTATTCACTGTATTTTGTTCAAAAGATTAGAAGATTTACTTTGTTTTATGTTTAACATTGCAAGGAATATAAAAGTTACTCTGCTGCGGTAAGTAAGATATTAAATTAATGCATGTTCAAGGAATATAAATAACTCTCCGAGGTATAAGAGAATATTTTAACTTAATATAAGAAGTAATAATTGCTATTTATTTATAAAGTTGGGAAAAACATGATCCTGAAATAAGACAATTTAATTAATAATACAGAATTTAAAAGAATTTTTAATATTGTGACGGATTAACTTTTTCCGTCGGGGTTCTTTTTGAATTGTTGATGGATGTGGAAATAAACAGTCCTTTACTAGAAAACTACGACGATGCTTATTAACACAAAGGACACAAATACACAGACGGCAAATATATACAGCCGAGACGAAGACAGGCAACACAGAAGTACAACAAAAAGTAGCCCACAAGTCGTAATCGGTAGTAATAACAGCCGCAGCATACAAAGCGGTCAGACAAAATTCAGCAGGAGATGGAATCTTCGTAGGTTCATTTTACGGTCTGTAATTCTCCACTGTCTCCTCGCTTTAGCTGTGTTCAGCTGCCGATACACGACTACATGACTGGCTATTCCTCACGGGACTTGATGCGGCTTCTACGATAAACAACCGGATGCGACACACAACTCAGTTCAGCAACCACCGTTGCTTCGTTTCCTCTCGACGACTCGATACACGATTTCGACTGTCGACGATTCCTTGTAGCTTGAGACAGCCGGCCTTTTATAGTTCTCTGGAGGCGGGTCGAGAAGGTTCGGGACCGATCAGGAGTATATTTGTTCCTATTGGATGGATCGCTAAAATTCTTGAATTTCCCAGTAATATCTATTTTGTCACCAAATTTGTCGCCAAGCTCTGAGATCACTGACACGGCACCCGATCAGCGCCTGATCAGCACCCATAAGGCTGATCGTAAAACGTAAACGATCCAGTTATTGAACTAACCGTGTTGGGAAGCAATAATCCTGATTTATAACAATATATTTGTGGGCGGAATCTAAAACGGAAACGTTGTCATATAAAGAAATAGAAACTTATCATCAGATTAAATGGGGGAAATAAAGTTAAAGAACGGCAATAAGTAAATGATGCAGTTTATTGGGACCAAACAATATGAATGTATATAATAAAGTTGTTGTAAAACGGCATATGAAAGAAAATGCTTTGAAAAATTAATATAGAATAAATAAGGGAATAAATAATGATTTAAAGGATTTTTGACAATACACAAATAACTACAAATATGAAAAAAAGAATATGACATAAGTTACAAAACTTACTGAAATTTTTAATAATTGCTTAAGAAGAAATAAACTTACAACGAAACATAGCAAATCAACAACATATTTAATTGTTAGCACAGCTTTCTGAATCGACACACTAGAATCAAAGACTTCGTTATTAGACCTAAGTGTTTTGTTAAATATATAACGATGAAAAAAAAGGGAAATTTTATTGTTGAACTTCGGCATCTTCGATTAAAAAGAAAGGAAGCTGCAACGGAAAGTGAAAAGGAAGTATGAAAGGAAATCTCTTTGAAGTATTTGATATCTTATTGAAAGGAAAGAATATACTGAAAAGGGTTGCAAAGAGGAGGAAATTGCGGAGGAGGCAAAGAAAAACAGATGTTTCAGATCTTTGTTTTTTCAATAGATTTCAATTCAATTCGTGAATCGAAACAAAGGGGCAGGACAATTTTCTTCTTCTTTTAAAAAGACGAGACGGTGCGCAAAACTTTTTTATTATGAGATCTATAGAAATATAGACAAAGATATTGAAATATGAAGAGCAAAAAATAGACGAACAATAGACTGCGAAATTTCAAAAGACCGTGAAGCTAAATATTTCAGGTAATCGGAGATTCCCATCTTTGTTTAACGGTTGAATTTCGTTTCAGCAGGTTTATTTTCCAAAAGGCTAAAGATAACTTTTACTTTGAAACATAGCTAGAAAAAGTCCTTGTTTCCAAATTTCAATGTTGTGAAAACCTGTCATATAAGGCTGATGTAGATTATTGTTTAGAACTTATTCAGATTTCTATTGAAAACTCTCTTTCAAAGGCTGTAGGTTTCTTTATAATGTCGGAAACAAAATTTTTATTGTAACATTGTGATTATATTTAAAGGGTCTAAATTAAAGATTTCTTATGGATACTATAGAAAGATTCAAGATATTTATTTCAGAGTTCTTCAAGTGAAAAATAATCACACAATGCAATTTTATGAAATATTTCTCTAGCACAACAACTTATGAAAACCATTTTAGTCGACTAAAGAGTTAGAATCGATTCTCTGAAATAAAATTAAGCATGAAAAAGATGTTGAAATGACCTCAATCAGATCACATCAGGTGTATATTGGAAACGAAAAAGCAGACACAATAGTCAAGGAAGCTTCAAACTTAGAAACTCACGAAATATTTTTCCATGAATTCAAAACCAAACTCAGAAATGAGGCTAAAAAGCCTATAATTAAGAATTGTCAGGAGAGAGGGAATACTTCCTACAAATGAGGAACTACCTATCCACATTTTAAAAAAAACGTTTCTGTTAACCGAATTGAGGGTGATTTTTAAATTAACCAAGTGTATAACTGGACAGGGTGTATTTTATGTACATAAAAGCCATTTTTTACTAAAGTTTTACTATCAGTGTGTCACCGGAAAAGGCTCTATCAATCACGTGATCAAGGTCTGCGCACTATCGTGAGAACACAGACTCAGATGGCCAAGAAATTGGATGTCTCTTAACATTGAAGAATTCTTAAAAATTCCAGTCATTAAATCTTCTATTAATGACATTTTGTCAAAACTCTTGTCTTTAGTTCTCACCTAATGTAAAAAGACCAATATGCATCCAGAGAGTCTTTTGATGTTTGCAAGTTTTCAATATCATCAATTGCCACCTGATCCTTCGTGCTGGATGGGGTTGCTCTTCGGCGGCACCATCAACTTTCCTGCATGGCCACTGGCTAACTCAGGGTATACATGTCGCTTGATTTTACATGTTTGAAATTTGCATTTTATTAAAATTTCTTACATCATTAGATTAACATATGTATAAAAAATGTGCAATCTATTCTCTTTGTTAAAACTTATATCTTTTAATAAAATACAAATTAATTCTGGCATTTTAATTATAATTATTTAAGGAAATTATACTATAAAGTTAAATTACCTTAATATGTTTCAGGATGTGAAGTTAAAATTAATTTCTAATAGCATTATTGATTAGTTATTTCTATAATTAGGCTTTATTAAACTATATGTTGTGATTGATAACGTGATATTATTTTATCAATAAATTCGCGTGTTAAAATTATCACTAACTTGTAGGAAATAAAAAAAAATTAGAAAATATAAACAAATACGGAACATCTATATTTTTGAATTTGTAATGCCTTATGAATTTGTAATGAAAAATAAAAAATAAATGACAATGGGTAAAATTGGTCCTTTTTTTATCGGCTTGTGTGACTTTCATAGTATGGTTTTCTAGGGCATTTTAAACATGCAGCTTAAGAACTAGTATAAAAGTCAATATATAAATTCTACATATATATCTCTTGGTATATTAATATATTTTATAAATTTTTCAAAATACATTATAACTAGAAAAATTAATTATGTTTCAACATACAAATCAGAATTAGTTGAATGCGAACTTTCATAGAAAAACTCTTCTGTGCAATTATCCGTATCGTTAAAATCACTTTCTGCTTCATTTAAAAGTGCCTGGAACACTGCTTCATAATAGGATCAGTAAATTCGATGATATTTTGGGGCCCAAGTTTCTGCGCCATCCTCTAAGCCTTGTTTATCACTGGGACACTAACAAGGAGCTGCGGTCTTAGATACCGCGCTAAAAGAAATAATTGAATTATTTTAAAAGGCATCCGTTGAAATCGGTTGAAAAAGTGCACGTGTATTGAAGGTCACAAAACAGGAAGCTACAGGGTCAGTCCATTCAATTGAGCTAAAAATAGAATAAGGTTGACTGAAAATTCATCGCTAGCGGTCTGACAGATCGCACGCCCCCAGTTAAGGGTTAAATTTAAAGTTCAAACATTATAACTATAAATATATGTTAATGAGGTCGTTTGCGATCAGTCTTTTGTGAAGAACAAAAAAAAAATATCCAAGCTACTTGAAGGAAACAAGATTCCTAGATTTCTCTTTGATCAAAATAAATTATGTGCAATTAATTAATCAATAAATGCTGATTATTCAATTTCTTCAAATTCTTGCTTAATTTTGCTTCGATTTTGTTGCAGTAAATGTGAGAGGATAAAAAGAAATCTATCGACAATAAAACAAAATAAATCCTAGAAATTTCTTAAGTACCTCTTTATTAATTCAGTCTTTTTTGAGGAAGAAGAAGAAGAGGACCATTTTATTTGTGACTGAGTTTTTTAAATGTAAAACATTAAGGTCTCTTTGTATCAATGGCATTTTTAGGTGGAAAATATCCTTATGTCAATAATCCTTTTAAGCCAATTACTTTTGTGAGTTAGCATTTTCTTCTTTTCTGTTGTTTTTGTTTTTTGGATTAGTTAGAGAAGTAAAAATTAATTCCTGCACTTCAGAAGTTTTTATAATGAAAGAGGTTCTTGCAAAACATTTTATGTAAAAAACAAAACAAAAAAACAAATCAAATAATTCAGTGAAAGCTTCTATTTTAAATGTATTTATTGTTGGAGGCTTCCCCACTACAAAATATTGTTGTTGTTGTGGTTTTTTGTATTTAATGAAATAATATAATTATTTTATTTTCTATACTATTTGAAATCAACGCATGTTTACGCGAAAATTAACACATTGCACATCATTTTAAAGATGGCGAATATTTCGTTGAAAACCCAAAAATATTTTACTTTTTCAATTTAAAATTAGAAAAAATGACAATATTTAAATGACTATATTTTTAAAATTATAATTAGTCGTCCAGGAGACGGCTTATTTCTAATGTTTGTTAAAAGAGAAATCCCAAATTACAATATTATGCATAGAATTAATTTGTTTGAATTATTGTTGGAATTTTATGTATCTTATTTATATATCTATATTTGTTTGAATTATTATGTAAATTTATGTATCTGAATCTAAACTAGATGGAAACATAAACAATGTCCTAATAACAGAAAAATGTCATTTTTTTAACTGAAGTTGAATGCATTTCGAAGTCATCTCTAATATTTGTACATTCGCTGTAAAAATACAGTTATAGAAAGTTTCCTTTTATAGATAGAGATTTAAATGAAAATGTATCTATAATGTATCTAAATATACTACCTGTAACATTTTTATTACCATTAGAAGTAATTTAATTTAATTTTCAAGTCTTGTATTTCTTCCATTAAATATATTCAAACTTATAATTTTTAAAATATAATTGAATATTCATTTGGGAATCAGGCAACTATGAATTAGTCTAACATATTTTATTACAAAATGTTCGAAAGTTAATTCCTGAACTCAAAGTTGATATCAAAATAATGAAATATTATAATGAATGTCCTTGGCGCACAAATGCATACACATTGAATTTCATTTCAACATGCATTAAAATATTCCAATAGGCGTTTATAATACAGTAGAATAATGACAAAAAAACCTATTGTCCATATACTATTACAGATATCCATATTTGTAATGAAATATTATGAGAAATATGCACAGTTTTTCTACTTCGAAGTTACATATAAATGAAAGAAATATTCATTTCATTGATGTCACTTTAAATTTAAAATCTCTAACTTGAAAAGTAAAATTGCAAATTTCATTTATTGTGCTTTCTCTAATAAATTCAAAATATAGAATAATGATATATAATTTGATTTATTTAATTTTTATTAGTGTATGAAAAAATATAATGGAAAAAATAATTTAATTTCATTTGATTCAGAAGCTTCTAAAACGCATAATTTCAAAGCAGAAATTTTGTATAAAAGATATAAAGCGGAATTTATAAAGTAAATGTCTAAATATATTAAATAAGTCAAATATAAATTATATTATAGATAAAAATATTGAATATTGCTTACGCTACAAAGCAATTTTATTTGTAAAAAAAATCAAGAAATTTAATGTTTTTTAATTCAAAATTTATTTCGATTCATCTTAAAGGCCCGCCATTTTTTTGTGTGCATAATTTTGTATATTTTTGTACACTTTTCTTTGAAATCACAACCATTTATTTTTTCAGAATGTAAAGAACTTGAATATTGAAAGATCTATTAAATTAATTTTAAATTAAATTTTATTTCTCTCAAAAGTACTGATATAGCTTTCTACTTTTAGCTTATTATTTCTAAAAAGTCTCCAAAATGTATTCTAGTACATGATTTAAAATACCCCTTTACTGAAATCAAAATAGTAATCTTATTACCTACTTCTAAAAGGAATAAAATATTTGAATACCTTTTTAAATTTTTTATCTATGGCGAAAATAAAAATGATTGAATTATATTTCTTTTAATTTGAGATAAAACATATTTTCTCTTAAATTTAAGAGCATTTGCAATTAAATCATGAATAAAATGTCCTTCTATTTTAACATTTATTTGATGGTATTATGCGAAGTATTTTATTGAAAACATTCAGAAATTTATCCAATTGCTCTATTGTGTATTTTTAAAAGTTTAAATTTGAGATGTACAAGTGAGAATTATAAAAAAAATATTTATATGTTATAAAATGTGTTTGATTGTTTACCTTTACTTTAATTACTTTAATTGTTTACCAATTTAAATTTAGAAAAAGATAATAATATTAATTATTCCATTATAAATGATTAATGAACAATGCACCCCATATGGTACAATTTATATTTAAGTTCATTCTATATAAGATAGATATTAAGTTAATATTATTTATTATTGTCAGAGTTCCGTTATTTTTTTTTAATATTCAAAAAAATCTTATATTTTTAAAGAATGGAGACAAACGAGCTATTAATGAGGATGATATAATTCTGATTTATTACAATAACAACTTTCAATGGGATTCTTAAAATTTCATTTATCATTCATTTAGCTTTGGGGAAACAACATACTAATTAAAATATCACGAAAAATTAGTGTTCAGACTTTGAGTAAGTTCTGATATCTTCTTTTCTCTTTTAATAAGTTTTAACTTGAATTTTTAAAATAATTTTGTACTATCACTATTTAAAATTATCAAAGCATGCTGGTTTAATACATTGGATTCCAAATCAAATATAAAATTTGAATTTTTGAAGGTTAAATGATTTTTAAACTTTTTTGTATTTTTAGTTCAGTTTCCAAAGTTCTGCAAAAAGATATTCATAAATATAGAAATGACTTCACTTGTAAATTAACTAAAGATCTGAAGAAGTTATATGTGAATCCATAAGAACAAATTACAAAGAAAACATGTTAAAAAACATTGGAAAAATTTCGTCCGCAACTAAAAAAAAATCAGGGAAAAGAGTTAAGCTGAAATAAATATAGAAAAAAAGGTCAAAAACATGGTGATCATACAAATAATTTCATGAATTAAAAAAATCGGGCGAGTGTCTCAAAAACGAAATATCCACTAATTGGCTAGTCAAAATCATCATCTGATGTAGTACACAAATTTTAGAAATCATTTAATCTTGAAACAATGCGGCGTTATATAAATTTATATTTTTGAAAAAAAAAATCTTCATTTTTATTTCAGACGTCATATATAAGTAGTAATTCACAACTAAATAATGTATTTGTGGGAGAGAGGGCTAAGAAGATTTATCAAATAAACTTGCATAGTTTACAAATTTAATATTATTAAAACATTGCAAATTTAATATTATTAAAACATTACAAATTTAATATTATTAAAACATTACAAATTTAATATTAATATTTAAAATCATAATAGCAATGAATTTAAAACCCTATTTTTATATGCATCAATACAATTTATCAACTCATTCTTTTTTTCTGAGGGAAAAAGTCATTAAAGATAGCTAATCTAAATAAAAGAAGAAATTATTGACGAATCAGATCAGATAAAGTGTTATGCAATAGTTTTTTATATAACATTATTTTTTTTCATACTCTCCTAGATTAGAAAAATTGATAACATCGATTATCAATAAGAAAAAAAATTTTGATTGAAGAAAGCAATGGATGCTTAACAATTTGTAAACTTTTAACAAAGAGTCACATGCGTGCCTCTATTTACATTATTTTTTTTCATACTCTCCTAGATTAGAAAAATTGATAACAAAATTTTTTTCAATAAGAAAAAAATTTTGATAGAAGAAAGCAATGGATACTTTCAATTTGTAAACTTTTAACAAAGAGTCACATGCGTGCCGCTATTTACATTATTTTTTTTCATACTCTCCTAGATTAGAAAAATTGATAACATTGATCATCAATAAGAAAAAAAAAATTTGATTGAAGAAAGCAATGGATATTTAACAATTTGTAAAGTTTTAACAAAGAGTCACATGCGTGCCGCTATTTACATTATTTTTTTT
>JAPMOR010007749.1:33439-45296 GCA_026543865.1 Argiope aurantia | reverse complement strand
TTTTAACAAAGAGTCACATGCGTGCAGCTATTTACATTATTTTTTTTTCATACTCTCCTAGATTAGAAAAATTGATAACATTGATCATCAATAAGAAAAAAAATTTTGATAGAAGAAAGCAATGGATACTTTACAATTTGTAAACTTTTAACAAAGAGTCACATGCGTGCCGCTATTTACATTATATTTTTTCATACTCTCCTAGATTAGAAAAATTGATAACATTGATCATCAATAAGAAAAAAAAATTTGATTGAAGAAAGCAATGGATACTTAACAATTTGTAAACTTTTAACAAAGAGTCACATGCGTGTCGCTATTTACATTATTTTTTTCATACTCTCCTAGATTAGAAAAATTGATAACATTGATTATCAATAAGAAAAAAATTTCGATTGAAGAAAGCAATGGATACTTAACAATTTGTAAACTTTTAACAAAGAGTCACATGCGTGCCGCTATTTACATTATTTTTTTTCATACTCTCCTAGATTAGAAAAATTTATAACATTGATTATCAATAAGAAAAAAATTTTGATTGAAGAAAGCAATGGATACATAACAATTTGTAAACTTTTAACAAAGAGTCACGTGCGTGCAGCTATTTACATTATTTTTTTTCATATTCTCCTAGATTAGAAAAATTGATAACATTGATTATCAATAAGAAAATAAATTTGATTGAAGAAAGCAATGGATACTTAACAATTGGTAAACTTTTAACAAAGAGTCACATGCGTGCCGCTATTTACATTATTTTTTTTTTCATACTCTCCTAGATTAGAAAAATTTATAACATTGATTATCAATAAGAAAAAAATTTTGATTGAAGAAAGCAATGGATACTTAACAATTAGTAAACTTTTAACAAAGAGTCACATGCGTGTCGCTATTTACATTATTTTTTTCATACTCTCCTAGATTAGAAAAATTGATAACATTGATTATCAATAAGAAAAAAATTTTGATTGAAGAAAGCAATGGATACTTAACAATTTGTAAACTTTTAACAAAGAGTCACATGCGTGCCGCTATTTACATTATTTTTTTTCATACTCTCCTAGATTAGAAAAATTGATAACATTTATTATCAATAAGAAAAAAAAATTGATTGAAGAAAGCAATGCATACTTAACAATTTGTAAACTTTTAACAAAGAGTCACATGCGTGCCGCTAGGTCTAAATAAGAAGCACTGTAAAAGTTCCCCTCGGCAATCAAAATCTGTACATAAAAATGTTATTTTGACATATTTTAAAATCTCGGTGATGGTATTACTTAAATGCATCTCGTCAAGACTATAAATGATTTATACACATCTTCTTTTATTTACATTCTTTTGATTAAAATAATTTCTTCTAATCTATGTATGTGTATTAATTATATATAAAGAAGTTCTAACCCTTTTCTGTTTCATTAGCCTAAGGGGTACAGCTGCTGTCCTTCACCCCGTCTTTTATCATAAACTTTCCACATTCCATTCCATCAAAACTTTACATAAAATGTGGGAGAAAATTCGTTTTTCTAATCTGCTATTTGGGAACGTCGCAATATGAATTAAATAAAAAAACCTAATATTTTATTTTTACCAAATTTTAACTACATCAACAAAAAGAGAAAAAGTCAATAGATCTTCAAATTTCCGGTCATTACGGGAGGAACATATTAAGAAAATGTATTATTTCTTTCTGCATTCTTGTTGGAACAAATTTCTGATTAATTTTTTTCTTCAGGTTTTTTTCAATCTTTATCTCCTTATTGTTAATATTGCCTCCTTAATAATTACTTCTTTCTATGGAGATATTAATAACAATCATTATTAACTGTTCCAAAGAAACATTCTTATATTTAATAAAGTCATTTTAGTAATTTTGATGATGATAATTAATATTGATAAAAATTGAGTTGTTGATTACTTTTAGCAATGCATTTTATATTTCTGATTACTTTTCGCAGGGCAGCATTATAAAGTCTATAAGTCTTTGCTTTCCTTTAAGGAAGCATAACATTAAAAAAACTGTTCAAATGAAACAC
This sequence comes from Argiope aurantia, assembly GCA_026543865.1. Lineage (NCBI taxonomy): Eukaryota > Metazoa > Arthropoda > Arachnida > Araneae > Araneidae > Argiope > Argiope aurantia. The sequence goes on along the minus strand of JAPMOR010007749.1, from coordinate 43,263 downwards.
GTAAATGTTCTTAATCACTATTTTGATTAATATCACAATGAAAATCACTATTTCTTGTGACATCACTTTGAAACTACTCAGAAAATTTTCCATAAATAAGGGCTTGCAAAAAATATATTCAACAGGAAGATATCCTGTATCATCGAGTTTTAATATATTAATTCCATTTGAAAAGGTAGTAAATTTGTTTAAAATTCAGAATTCAATAAATTTATATCTCTAGATATATGGTGTAGAGTCAAGCTCCTAAGTAAAACACTGGGAAACAGGCTGTTTACATACCTAATATTCACTCTTGAGAGTAAGAAAAAAAAATATTTTTTCTAAACTTTGACAAGAACTCCAGGGAACCTGCCCTCTTCACTGCCGAGATCTAATTTTCGCCTAGATTAATCAAACTTGCACTTCAATATAAAGGAACGGATCCAACCAAAATTTGATAAAATGTATCCAGGCATTCTGAATAATTTGTAAATTTAAAGTATTGAATATTTAATAATAATTATCATGCTATCTTGTCAATGCCGTAAAATAATCCTATGTATTTTAGAATAAAAAAGTGTTAGTTATATAAAAAGTAAATATCAGTTTTGAGACATATTTTATGTATTTCCATGGTTAAATAGACTTGATAATGATTCAGTTTCAGTACATGTCTGTCTAAACTCCTTAACAATATATGGTAGTTAATTTGCAAAAACGCGCATGAAAATAATCAGAAAACGAAACTCATTCATTGGTTTCAAAAAAAATCCCTCGAGTAAATATCGAAATATTTTCTGAGGAGAGAATTAACGCTTACAGTAAATGTTGTAGCCTTATACCTTTTCAGAAAGAAAAATATCCACTCTTTTTTTCCTTCAGATTTTCGTGGAAGAACAGCAATGGAAAATCGATGAATCCAGTTATTTTTTTTCTTCTATACTTTGCTTAAAATGGTTTCTTGCAAGAACTAGAATCTTTACGCACTATTCGCTTCTGCAACACTGTTAGTAATCTTTGACGTTAAGGCCAGAATGGCGTGATTCAGAATTTCACGATTTCTTTTCATTTTCAAAGATTTTGAATGTTTATTTTTGTTTCTGTTTTGCACTTTCCCTTTGAATATGACAAACATTTTTTAATCTTTTTTGAGCGATAAGAATTTTTCCGTTACTTTCATGCCATTTCAAAGAGTTATCAGTTCCGATGCAAACAAATATTGACTTATCAAAATTTATAAAGTATCAAATCAAAATTTATCAAGTATCAAAACAAAATTTATCAAATTTATCAAGCATCAAAACAAAATTTATCAAGTATCAAACAAAATTTATCAAGTATCAAATAAAATTTATCAAGTATCAAACAAAATTTATCAAATTTATCAAGTATCAAAACAAAATTTATCAAATTTATCAAGTATCAAAACAAACCGTATAGACGATTCAAGACTATTACAATATATGAATGTTCTAAATTGAGTGAAGAGGTCAAGTACTATTCTCATAATTATTATTGTTCACAATATGGTGATTTGAGAACATCAGAATACAAATTTACGATATCAAATATTTGTATAAAAATAAATATATAGTGCAGTTAATAATTTACACATGATACATATTTCGTGTATTATACATTATTTTCAAATTTAGCTAGTTCATGATTTTATTTCTAATATATTTCTTATTTTTATAATTCATATTGTGTTTTATAATATATTTCTTATTTATATAATTCATATTTTTTTTTATAAATATATTTCGTATTTATATAATTCGTATTTTTGTTTCTAATATATTTCGCATTCATATAATTCTTATTTTTGTATCTAATATATTTCATATTTATAAAAGTCTTATTTTTTGTTTCAAACATATTTCATATGTTTATTTCAAACAATTGAAACTACATTTTTCCGGGCATAAAATATAATATTTCTCAATCAGAATTATTAAATTAAATCAATGCCTAAACCTACTTAAGTATATCATTCCATTTAAATAGCATTTTATAACTATCTATCATTCTATTATTCTCATTAAAGTTGACCCAGTAAGGGTAATTCAAGAATCTTAAAGATTTAGATGAAACTTTTATATTTGACTTAAATATAATTGTCATAATTATTATTATTCATTATATGGTGATTTTGAAATACGAATTTACAACATGAAAGATTAATAAAAAATCAATATACAGTGAAGATAATAATTTATACAAAATAGTGTAAGTTACTTTCATACTTAGCTAGTTCATTTTCTTATTTCTGAATTATTTCTTTCAATAATTCAGGGTATATTTTTCTGAACATAAAATGTAATTTTTCTCAGTCAGAATTATTAAGTTAAGTCAATAATTAAACTGTATCTAATTATATTTGAATAGCATTCTATAATTATGAGTTTTATAAGCACAACGAAAATTCACCAAATATAGTTACATAGAATTATTATTAAATATTTCAATAAAATTAGAGATTGGATAGAATTATCATTACAAAAACCCGGGATCGCAAATATTTCAATAATTTGAATACTTCATTTAAATAATATTTAAACTTTCAGTGGATAACGTCAAACTCTCATTAAAGTTGGCCCAGAATGGACAATTCAAGAGCCTCAACATGATAGATGAATATTTTATATTTGACTTTTAAGATTAAATATTTTTGTCATAATTATTATTGTTCATGACATGACGATTTTGAGGGCGCCAGAATATGAACTTAAGAGATTGATAAAAAATCAATATATAATGAAGAAAATAATTTATATAAAATACAGATTTTATAACATTCAAACTTAACTATTCATATGCTTATTTATAAATTATTGTTTGCAATAATTCAGCATGTATTTTTCCAAGCATAAAAATTAATATTTCTCAATCAAAATATTAAGTTAATTCAGTACTTCAATCTACTTGTATCTAATTATATTTGCATAGCATTTTACAAGTATAAGTCTAATAAACGTAACGGAAATTCAATAAAAATAGAGATTGCATAGAATTATTATTAAAAAAACTAGGACGAAGATCTTTTAATAATTTGTATACTTTATTTATATAGTAATCAAACTTTCAAAGGGCTAAGTCAAACTCCCATTAAAGTTGACCCAGTAAATATTTTAGTCATTTGTGACTTTTATTACAGTGCATGATCTTTTACTAAGAGCTACTGGTATCCTTCAACAAATATCAGAATATGTAAAGCACTTTTAGGAATATGCGATTTATTAACTCATTAAATAAAAAATTCATGCCTTTGGCAATTTGCGTAAGAGAGGGCAACTGCTCAGATCAATTTAAAAATAGATTCAATCTTAGAGCAATTTTAAGGAAGGAAAACAATTTCAGTATAATGATTTCAAGAAACACTTAAGGCCACTAGATCCAACATTACATTTTCATTAAGATAATGGAAAGAATTTGGTCACGTACTCACATTTCTGCGATGGTTGTTTTTTTACCTTCCTTTTCGCGGGTATAAAAAAAGCATTTACTCGACATACCAATATGGTTATTTTTTGAAGGAACCTGCTATTTTATTTGACTTTCTGAGACACAGATAGTTTATTTATATCTTAAATGTAGGATTAAAAAAAAATATTAGGCTTAATATCATCATGTCCTGCGGACGTGAGATGAGTTCAGATGTAAATGCTATCTTTATTTATGCATATTGCCATAATTATGTTGCTGTAAGAACGCATTAAGTGAGATATATAAAAAACATTATTCTCTATCTCGTTGTAATGTATGTTGACGGAGGAAAATGCAGACATATCTGCAGGCTGCAGAAGTAAGTTTCTTGATTCATCCAAGAATTTACGATCCACAGCATTTAAAGCCGCGTCACTACTATAATATCAAAATTGTTAAGCCATTTTAGTTAATGAATATTAATCGAATAATTATCGATATACAGGATGATTCAAAACCAAATTTCGTGGGCAAGTAGGGATTACGTGAGGAAGCCGATTTCACATAAGAAAGCGTGACCACAAACGACATCTGATGGTCAAAATAGACAAGTGAAGTAAACATAAGGAAACAATTGTACAGTTAAGTAATAACGAATGTGACTTTTATTCCAACAAGTTCACCGTACGCACTCAAAATTACGACCATTTACACAAACACAGTTTTCACAGGGCTGTTACATTGACCGACGAACAACTTCAAAAACACCTGGCATATCCAGGGAAATAACTGCGGCGGCTTCTATTCGTGCAACAAGATGCATTTCACTGTCCACGAGGGACTCGCGCATATGGTTTTTCATAGTCCAGCAGAAAAAGAAATCTATGGGCAATAAATCAGGTGACCTTGGTGTCCAATCGATCAGTCCACCTCTGCCGATTCACTGAGACCCGAATGTTCGGTTTAGGTAATCACTCGCACCAATTGTTCTATGGTCTGGAGAGCCGTCATGTTGACACCCCATATCTCGGCTGATATGCAGAAGGAATTGTCAGTGATATGCAAGACGTTTTTAAAAAATGTTCGGCGGTCAACGCAATGGCAGTATGAATCCCGTGTTGGCGTAAATGGTTGCAATTTTGAGCACCTATCGTGAAACACCTACTGGTAACGAATGCAATTTACCTTGTTGGAATAAAGATCACAAGAGTTATCACTTAACTTTACTGTTTTTTTGTATTCACTTCACTTGTCCAATTTGTCCAGGCAGATGAAGTAAGTAGATTCCTATGGAAAGACTTCATATTATAATGGCTCTCATGATAACTTTAGAGTAACTTTGTTTGGATATGAAGTGGCTTGGAATATGTTGTTATAAATGCAAAAATCACGCACGAGTTCGTAAATGGACTATCCAGCTCAAAGACGGTGGAGGACCGAAATTTTCATTTCGTAATAACTTTCTTAATGTTGAAGAGAAAAAATAAATAGAATTATCCAAATTAGCACCTGATTAAGTCGAATAAATTTTGTATGTAAAGATTTTAGATAACTGCAATAAGTTAGGAGCTGAAAAGCGATTTTTAAGATAGCTTTTTAGATGTAAAGGAATTTGCCTTTGCCTTCCAGCTTACGGAGAGGAATTTTTTTTATATAACATGGGGGTCACTCGAAAATAGTTAATTAATGAATAATTATCCATTCATGTCATACTTCGCATGAATGGATAATTCGTGTCTTTTATACTAAATGGAGATCTTTCTAGAATATTTAGTTAATGAATATTAATAGAATGATTATGCATTTATGCCGATATTTCATAGCTTCTTCTGAATTGTTTTTATACAACTTGGAGATCATTCTAGAATATTTTATTCATGAATATTAATCGAATAATTATCACTCTATGTCAATATTTCATAATCTCTTCTTACTTCAAATTTTATGCAACATGGAGATCAGGCTAGAATATTTAGTTAGCGAACATTAGCCGAATAATGATCCATTTATGTCCATATTTTATAATTTCTTCTTAGCTGCCTCTGTTGTTGTTGCTACTTAGGACATTTATTACAGACAAGCACCGCTAACAAAGTCAGCTATTTTAAGCCGAGCTTTAGCGTCTCTTGTTTCAGTAACGCCATTTAGGGCCAAAAGTACGTCATAGCTACACATACGTCACACCCTTTTGACGGGACAGACTTCATTCATCTATCTATCCATCCACGGATCGTAATTTAGACATGAGTCAAAGAACAATCATCCCTGATCCAGTACATCCAGTGGTATTGTCTCGACTTGTAGAACTTTGTGGCTATGACAGATTTATACGTGCACCAGCAACCATACACACGAAGAGTCTTCGTCGAGAGTCGGGGTTCGAACTCTCAATCCATGGGAGGTGAATCCTCCCAACCAGCCTATCCCAGCCTTAGTTGCCTTTTCTATATTTAACATGAGGATCACGCTAGAATGTTTAGTTAATAAATAGTAATAGAATAATTATCCATTTTTGTCGATATTCCGTTGTTTTCTCTTAAAAGGCTATTTATTTATATACAACATTAGGATCACACTAGTGTTATACTATTTTTTTTATCTTTCTCAGATGACAAGAAAGCTACCTGGGAAAGGACTCTGTTTATTAAGTTCTATTAAAAAGATCTGAATATTGATGTCAGATCTAGCGTGCATGATTATTACACGCATTGTTGATCTTCCGTCATTATCGTTTTACAAGACCGAATCGTTTTCACCAGATTTCACATCTAATTTATCAAAATATATTTTTTGAAATCCAATACCCTTCCAACTTTCACGTCCTTATTATACAATATACACTCTCTTTTCATTTGCAATAAAAATAATAAGCACGCATCTGCTCGCTTGCACAATAAAAAACATCGTTCCTTGTATAAAAATCATTAACTGGCAGTGAATGATCTAAACGTTAATATGTTCGTTCCCTTAATAAGAATTCATTTTTTTTCAATTTTTGTTAAATATTTGACGCTAGAATATTATTTAATAATTGTTCTTTTCGTGATTCACCATCTCATGTTTTCTTGAGAGAATTTGGTGAAGCTTTCAGATATCGAGGTCACTATTTTTATGAATTATCAGGCAGCAAAACGTGATGCAGAATATTGTATTAGATTATATTATAAGATATTAAAAAATATTATATAATATCGAGAACACTGTGTAATATTACACAACAGTGTACAATATATGTGTGCTAATGAGATTGCTTTAAAAATTAATAAAAAAATTAACAGGCAAGTGGTTTTGTTTATATTTAATTTGCTTTCTTTAAAATGTTTTTACCAAACAAGTTGAAATTTCTTATTTATGGGAGAATAAAGCCCAACGGATTTCGGGAGCCTGGACAACTATTTAATTTCAAAAACTTGCTTGAAAATTGGATTGTGATAGTAAATTATAATTATTTTACAACTTCCTTTTATGAAAATATCTTGCTATTGTTAGTTTCGATTATTTTGATTTGGTATATAAAGAAATAATGAAATTGTACAATCATTTTTTGCAATTTATTAGTAATTGTTTTTAGATTTATGAGAATTTTGTTTCATAGACTTGTTTCCATGGAATGGATTTCTCTGAATTCAAAATTTGATGAATCCTTTGCACGCTTTGTGTACAGACATTTTACTTTATCTTATCATTTCGAAAAAAAAACTTGTTTTAATTAAAGAAAGTTATTGAAGAAATACGAAGCATACTTGATTCATTATTGTATTTAAATGGTATATATTTTCACGCAAATTTTTACTGTAATTTATTATATATCAATGCTATTTTACACTCCCTATATTTTTGTAATTTCTTAAAATTCTGGTTTTTATTCTCATTACTTAAAATTCTTTAGTTTCCTTTTTCAGTGTAAGAGGGCAATGAAAATATATGCTTTTTATACCGAATCACATATCACCCGTTTCAATGAATGCATTGGTATATATCGAAAATACAAACATATTTGTTCTGTTAAAAGTACATTATAATAATGATTTTAATTTTAGTGTTATCTATAACCCACTCCATTAATTATTTATTAAGTATTTATAAGAGTGATTTCAATTTTAAATTTAAAACAAAATAGTGATTTTGAATAGCATACGTAGATCTCATCTTACCACTGTTCAAGACTCCTGTGAAATCTTCCATCTGGCTGTATTTTAGATGAGATCTAACAAAAAGAATGAATTATTTAAAGCACTGATATTATTAAATCCCAGTCTGTATATTCATTTTCATATCCAAGATAAACACAACAAATTTGAAAATAAGAGTAAGTAATTTCATATATATATATATATATATATATTCCATTAGTTTTATACATATTTTGTTACTTACATATATTCCATTGGAATTTAGAATTTATAATTTATTGCCTTTTTAAACCTGATTCATTTTGACGCTATACATATACATATGTGGGAATTTACGAATTAGAGCCCTCACCAGTGAAACCACAAATTCGAATCTCGGTGACTATCCCCCAGAGTTTCAAATGACTATTTCATATCTAAATACTTAGATATTAGCTATAACCGCGAATTTGTATCTTTACCAATAAGAGAAAATATCTGCAGATTATATATTTCTTATGTAAACAAGAATCAAAAGCTTTTGTTTTAAAGTGGTTCGGCTTATCCATTATCTTGTCCCTCAGTGGGGAGGGGCGTCTCGTAATTGAGGATGAAAAGCTTCCGGAAGAGTGGTTGGTTCTCGCCATCCTTGAGAGTACATGAATGGGTGGAAGTGGCTACATCGATATCGGGACATATTTCCTTAGGGAATGACTCTATCGTGGCCTATGATGGCTCTTAGGGCTCAACCACAGTTCCTGCCAGACTTGCTGCCTCGTCAGTCTGGTCATTCAAGTTTTTCCGTGTATCATCATGCCAGTCAGAGTAGTCAGTCTATGACTTATACATTATCTTATCTACTACATATACTTCAAACTGCTATTTTAAAATTTTTCGAATTATATTTAATTTTGTTCAGATATTTTCATAAGTCACATTATTTCATTTTCTTATGGAGAATAACTGTAGCGGGGATAACAGAATTGTAAATAATCAGTCACATTTGTAAAGTTTTCTTGATATTCTAAACGCAGGTACTTCTTTGATCAAAGATTAGCCCACATTCCCCAATCCGAAGACACGTCAAAATCCGAACCAAAGGATAATAACAGTCTCTTCAACGGCCTTTTCCCAAGCTAGACTTAAACCATCCATCACACTCAAGACTGGCGTCAAATCCTTCGTTCCATCCCTGCCCTTATCAACACCTTATTCTGATACACAGTATTTTTTTCCTTCTATTTCTCCCTTTCATCTCTTCGTTTAGGAAGGAAGAGGTTTCCCAATGATCGATATCAAAGTTAGATTTCTTGTGAGCGGGATTAGAATTGCAATTTATTTCGAAAATTAGATGTGTCGGCGGTGGAATCGTCAGAATTTATTTCTTTGAGTAGCATTTCTGTATCTGAATCGCACGGCCCAAAAATACTTTAGCCAATATTGATCAAGAATAATATTGCGGAGATATTCATGACTGCTATGTAATTTAGATTTAGATAGGAATGATGTTCACAGAGATTGTGATGGTAAAGTTTCGCAAAGATACCTATTTGGATAAGATAAATAAAAGTAAAAATAACTGGTGCACTTTTCATTCTGCAGCGCATTAACTTTTCTGATTTCAAACTGGTAAAGAGAAATGAAATGGAATCAAACAGCTTTATTTCAAGGAGAGTCCTTTTTAAATGTTTTGGATAAGAGTTTCCTAGATTTTTGATATTCAGAGATGGGTAAAAATTTTGGGAAATCAGAGCTGGCAAATAAACAAGAAAATTTAAGTTCGGTTAATGAAAAATACAGAACAAACTATATTGCAATAATATGTGGTTGAGTGCATTAAATTAATTAAAAATAACAGGTTTTTATTATGTTGTGACCATAAAAATAAAAGAATCTTAACGTAAATGACAAGGCTTCGGCAATAGCAAAGTCTTGATGTTTCGGAGTTCAGCGTTATGTCAAACTTGTCCCATCTTAATTTAGAATATCAATTATAATTGGTGAGTTTAGGAAAATATTAAAATAAATTAAAACTATTTTTGACAAACGCATAAAGCTCTAAGATCATAAAATTTGGCATAATTGTTAAATTAATTGTTATGATATAATTATTAACATAAAAATAATATTTTGATTACTTAAGGAAGAATAGAATTAATGGATTTACGCCTCACTTGTCATTTTCTATAGGGGAATGATTTAATTAACTATTTTAATTAGTTCTATTTGAAAAAAATATAGAAAATTTTAGGCGTGTTGCTCATCATAATTATCTGTCCGAAACAGAAATAATTTTGAAAAAAA
>JAPMOR010007749.1:2927-25519 GCA_026543865.1 Argiope aurantia | reverse complement strand
TTTTTTTTCATATGACAAGATATTGCGAGAGTGCATTCCGTAGCATAATGAAGTGTAGTGCCGATCCCACCGCACATGCACTGATCACTCTCCAACAAATCGAACTTTTTGAGGTAGGAAGAAAAAAGGCCACGTTTTGAGAAGAAAACAATATTCTCTCTGATCTAGTTTGATTTGATGAAGGGTTACTGGGAGAAGGTATTAAAAACTTTTCATCTTTGAGGTCGCCGAAACTCTTTGGCAAACAAACTTAAGGCTTCAGAGCGCCAAGATCTATGTGATCGAATCGCGATTTTAGATATGTCTGAACATGTGAAGTGTGCAAAATTTCAGATGCCTTATTGTAGAAATATAGAAAATAAAATATAAATTCAGGCAATAGACTAGTCATCTAACAATGAGCAATAATTACAAATTTCACTCCCCAAAACATTTTCGTAATCCTTTGAATATAAATCCATTATCTCAATACTTTTAGCTTATTTAAATATAATAAACTGCATTTTTATACTGCGTGTTGCATTATGATATCTTTCTGCTAAAACTTTGGAGACGACATCAGAAAATCAGAAAGAAATTTCTTTTATTTTAAGAAGTGATATCTCAAAACTTTTTCAGTAAATACGCCTCAGGAGACCGGGGATTGGAATAAGAACTTTAAAAAAATCATTATTCAACAAAACATTTATTGACTTCAACTACAAAAATATAGATATTTATTTTAGACCATTATTTTTAGAAAATATATATGTTTTATATTAACTGCTTGAAAATTAGCGGTTAGAAACGATTTAAGTGAATATCATGTTTATGAAAAAGCCGTGTTTGCCTTAAATGGAACTGAATTAAAAATTCGCGGAAACATGTTTCTTGCTTTGAACATTCTAGAAAATATAATGTTTATTTCATTTCTTAAACATATGGTTTGAAAAGTATATGATTATGGGTTTTGTCTATAGTAATAGTGAATTTAATTTTTAATTTGAATTTTTAAAAAGATAAGGGAGATATGTTAAAGGAACACGTTATTTAAAATTCTAATTATTTTTTTTAAATTGTTCAGAGTTTCACGTTTTCACCTTTAAAAATGTATATGTGTAAAATTGGTAGCTCTAGACAACACAGTCTGGCCTGCCTGCACAAGCTGGTTGTCTTGCCTGTAGAGCACCAGCAAATACCGATAGAGAGCAGCTACACCTATACATATTCGCCTTCTTTATATAATAAAGATAATAAAAGTAAATTCCATTGTGTATGTCTGTGTGTTGGATATCTATACGCTAGGCTGTTTAAAATGGACGTCGGTGCAATATTTTTAAAATTTTAACTAAATAAAAATTGAGTGAAAATTTTGCAGCACAAAAATATTTTCTTCATAATCTTAAAATTAAAAAAAATACCATCATTAAGGCTTATTGTTTTGCAGCGTAATGTTCTCTTTCTTTAAAAAAAAAAAAAAAATTAAACTAGCTGCATTATACTAGTTGTCTTTTTCTACCATTTAGCTTCCCTGCATTAAAAGTCACCATATTTTGAAATTAATTTTTTATGGAATTTCTTTTTAATGTCATCCTTGACAAAACATCGTTCAAAGTTATATTTTGTTAGAAATATATCCCACAATCTTTTAGAGGCCTGGCAACTTCCTGTTTATTGTCCTACACATTTTCCTAATTTTATTTGATCGCTCCTACAATATGAACTTTAATTTAAAATAGAAATGATTAAATTTCAATTAATACAAAACACATTTATGCAGAAACAGAATAGAAAACACAATGCTTTAGTAATGAAGACAGAAAAGTACTGCATGGTATTAATTTATGTAATATCTAAGGAAATTATTCAATTAAATTTCTCTGGCATCACATAAATTTAGGTTACTACAATAAGAAAGCAATTTTTAATCGACAATTTATACAGTAAGTCAACCAACTGACTCTCCGACCCGCCACGAAGGCACACAGATTTAAACCATAAGGCTGAATGACCGGACACCGCAACATCAACACTGGCGGGAACTGTGGTTGAGTCCTAAGGACCATCACCGGCTACGGTACAACCCTCCCCAAAAGAAGAACGTCCCGGCATCGATGGGAGGAGTCAGGTCCCCTACCTATTTGTGTACGCTCCAGTGTGGCGAGATCCAACCACCATGCCGGAAGCATCTCATCCTAATTTCGAAGTGCCCCCGAGGGACAGTTTATATAGTAAATAATATCAAACGCAACTAATCGTGAAAATATTTTATTAAAAACTCATTAATGATAGAAAAAACATTTCTCGGCATATTTCTATGCACTATCTTCAATCTAACTGCAAACTATTGTTAGCAAGTGAAAATTTATGAGAGCTATATATAACATATTTTATGAAAATATTAAATATATTGTATCTTTTTAAATATCAGATATATTGGAAAACAATTCATGTATTATTTAATTCCATGCTTGATGAAACTGAACTAAAATTTCCCAATGAAATGAAAAATAAGCTAATGTCTAAAGTTGTCTGAAAAAAATCTATCACTTACATTTTCTTATCTAATGTCTTAAACTGATTTCTTACTGCACAAACATTCAGGGCAGGGTCAGTAAATTTGAAGAAAATAGAAAATTAGATTGTTAGATTTAAGGCGTAAAAACGGCTTTAGTCCATTCTTTCTAATATTCGTTCTAGATCATTGAGAAGCATATTTCTTGCGCAAATGTTGTTTATCGCTAGTGATTATTGCAACGAGTTAAAGGCAATTATAATGAAACAAAAGCTCATTTAAAGATATTAGAGATTCGACTTTGGCATTTATTTACTATCATGATCTTATTTAATAAGCAATTTTTACCCTGCGAAGAATTTTCGACGAATGAAACCATAAGTAATTTGAAAAATAAAGGCTTTCGAATATTTTATGACTAAAACTCTTTTCTAAAGGAGATTTAAAATCCACTCTTGGATTCTTTTAATTCTTTTATTCTATTTGTTTTGAAATCTGAAATTTATTCTTACACTCTAAGCGTCTTTTTATTATCTTTATGAGGCTTAAGGATTAAATGATATAAATGATAAGGTTACAATAAAATAGAACTGTCTATAAAGAATTTATAAATTCATTTTTGAAGCAATTTAATTGCAGTAATTTTATTTCTTATAAGTTTTGACTCAAAGCATTTTCAAACATAGTCTTGTACATCTTTCAATCAAACCGATCAACTATACTTCAACCGTTTAATTCTTTTATTCTATTTGCTTTGAAATCTGAAATATATTCTTGCACTCTAAGCTTTTTTCATTATCTTTATGAGGCTTAAGGATTAATGGATATAATAAATTTACGATAAAATAAAACTGTCTATGAGGAATTTATAATTAAACAATTTAATTGCAATATTTTATTGCACATAAAATTTGACGCAAATCAAATTCTTACATAGTTTTGTGTACCTTTCAATCAAACCAATCAACTATTCTTCAACCGTTTAATTCTTTTATTCTATTTGCTTTGAAATCTGAAATATATTCTTGCACTCTAAGCTTTTTTTATTATCTTTATGAGGCTTAAGGATTCACAGATATAATAAAGCTACGATAAAATAAAACTATCTATAAGGAATTTATAAATTCATTTTTGTTTTGACGAAAGTTTTGACGCAAAGCATTTTCAAACATAGCCTCATGCACCTTTAAACCAAACCAATCAACTATACTTTAACCGTTTAATTCTTTCTTCAAATAACAGTCGTTTATTTGAAAAAAAAAACTATCGCAATCACTTAAAATGAAATTCTTCATAACATGAAAGTAATTATTCACGAGATTTCAATAAACCCGGGGGAAAATAAATCCTAGAATTAACAGTTCCAAGACAAACAAAAAAAAAGTATGATATGGAACCGAATAAATTTCCTTACATTCCGACCCCTACTTTCCGGTTAAGAATGCCAGTGACAGCTTTTGCAAGAGCAGGGTTTAAATACAATATTCCGATGCTCAATTTGGAGTTCAATTCGGCTTACAAACTTCTTTTGCACGGCGGGGGTGAAAAAATCCCATCATCTCCCGCTTTAAAATGTCAAGTTCACTTGCATTTTCTTTGTATTTCGTTTATTGATTCTTGTGGACGCAGAATTTCGTATCGCGGTACTTCGGCGTAATCTTTTAGTGCTAACAATAAATAACTGGGTAATAAAATGTGACATTGCGCGTGATACACTTGCACGTTACGGGTCACTTTTAGCAATTTTATGTCTCCTTATTGCAGGGCAAAGAGATGCAGGCCATTTTTGCTCATTTTTTTTCATTCGATGTTCGAGATCGAATTTTCGATATTTTTTCACCAGAATGGAAATATTTTCTGGGCATAAATCTCATCTAAAAAGTATCAATAACGTCAGTTGAATATTTAAGTTTTAAGTTTGTGGAGTTTGGAAATTATATTTATTTCTAACTCTAACTAATAAAATCTGAACTCAAATCCCGATCTTGACTGTGCTTTCACTATTACAATAATTATTACTTTCTTAAACTTTAGAACATCCAGAGATTGTTTAATACAATTATCAAAATGCCAGTAAAAATATAAAAATTTTTGGATCAAGTTCATACGAGTTGTCAGGACGATGGATTTTGACGATGTAAATTATCAATATCTACACTGCTTCTCCATATGACTTGCCAGATGTAAATTATATATCCGATTCTAAGATGTAAATTATATATACGATACCTAATTTCTTCTCTTCAGATTGAATTGATAAGAATATTCAGTTTTAGTCATTCTAATTTTTAAATTTAATATTTGTTGAGTATTTAATATTTTCTCTTGGGCAGTATATCAATTTACAAGTTTTTTTTAATTAAAAGACATAAACTATATATTAATCTTTAAAATTTCAAATTCAATAATTTTTCAGCTTTTCTAATCGCCACACCAAAGTGCTTTTTCTATTTAGTGCATGCGCCTTAAGTGCTTCGAGCTTACTATTTGAGCAAAAGGTGTTAGACCAGAACGGCCAATATATAATTTAATAAAGTATTTGTTTATTATACGAAAACTGTCTTTCATTTCAAAAAAAATAAACGAAATTACTTTCCGAACAACCCAATAAATTAAAATTCACATAGAAAGAATTGGTAATTGCAATTTTAGGTTTTTGCGTATTATTGTAAATCAGTATTCAAATTTTGGCTTAACAATATGCTGTTGGAGTACTTTAGGTTTAACCGAATGCTATTGACAAATATAGCCATTAAGGAAACATTATATCTTTGGTGAGTGTTTGGCGATAAGTCGTGAATAATATACAAATGCCTTTCTCTTAATGATACAAATATTTATTCCAGTGATTTTATTCTCCCTAACCAGCTCATGCTCATTTTGAAATTCGAATTAATTCAATTATTTCAAATGTAGACCAAAATTAACGTATATGAAATAAAATATCAATAAAGCACGAAAAAGGATTTCCTATACGTATGAAACTAACACTTAAGATTATAATTTTTTCAGAATATTGGTTCATTATTAAAAATTGATCATTGAGGGAAAACAACAATGTCGTCTCATAATAAGCCATCATAATGTTGCATCATTAAAAAGAGAAAACGTTATTTTTTCTTTTTTTTCCGAAAAAGACTAATACATAGAACAAATTTGAAGAAAAGATAGTCAACAAGGAATCTTGATTTTTTAAAATTATTTTTTAAAAAGAATATATTATTATAATTAAAGTTTGTTTACCATATTAAGTAATAATTTTAATTAATATTAGAGATCAGAAAACTATAAAAATGGAAACCAAGAGCAGCTTATTTTTTTTCTCTAAGCATTCAAGTCTCAAATTTCATTTTTTCCATGATCATCGCGGCTATTTCAACGATTAGCATTTTCCTCCGATTCAATTAATTTTATTGTTTCAAATTCAAATGATGAAGTCCATAAACAATAAAAATCTCATTTAATATCATTGCGAAACATAATAAAATCATTCATTTTTACCTCCTCTTATACTTAGGACAAAATAAGTAATGATTGATAAATAAGAGTATTATTTTTATTACCTTTTCTGATATTATCCTTGTAGTTTGTCAAAAGCTGACATTGTATTCTCTTTTGAATACTATTATCAGAAAGTTTGGTGTTTCATCTAGAAAGGTATATGCTGTGCAAGAAAACGCAGTGAACATTTTTATAATTATTGAAGACCTGTAGTTTTTTAACTTTTTCCTATACTTAGGACAGAGAAAATGTAGTAATCGTCAAAAAATTCGAACTTCAGATCTTGATGAATCCCCATGTTTTAGACCACCCTGAGTTTGGAAAAAAAAATTGTTCATTTTTTAGAAAGTGGACGTCAGTTGGTCCATGACAAAGATAATTAAAAAACGCTTTGAGCTAGAGCGGTTAAATTTGGTCTTTACACCAAATTTGGAGATTTCTACAAAATTTTGTGTCATATCTGCTTAGAAAATATCCGTCTGTCCAGCAGTTCGAATATAAGTTAATACGATAATTACAAAACGAAAAGAGCTAGACGAATAAAATTCGGGGCATAGTTCTAACATCTGTTCTGTATATAACTTTCAAATTTTATGAAACCAGCAAGGAGTTGATCGATTGCTAGTGTGTACTTTCAGAAACATGTAAACTCAACGATTCTAAAACGCATTGAGTTAAATATATCAAATTTGATATGGGATTTCATGATTGCAATTGCAACTTTGTGTCAAACTTTTATTTCAATCGGTTAAAAAAATATGACTAAAACCCAAATTAGATTTTTGAATACTATTAAAACATGCCAGGTATTAATCGCCAAAAAAAAAAAAAAAAAAAAGCACGCCAAGGCTTACACGATAGACAGTGTTAAATCCACATCAAAAGTTTATATTTCGTAAGTATTATACGCCACTGCCATGCAAGACGTTCTCTGGTATGATTAGTTTATTAGAAAGTATGCTAGAAAGTTTTGGGAGACTATTCCTAAAACTTACCTTCCAAGGATACATTTCCCTTATTTGTATACTCAGTCTTAGCTAAAGTGGTTAAAAATGTCGTTCACATTACCGCATATAAATAAAGACACTATCTTGGGTGTGACTCTGGAAAAATTTATGCTGATAGGTTGTAATATATTTTACTTGTGTACAGAATTTGCAATGAATATCCGGCGTTAACACGTGGTAAGGCGGAAGTTAAAGTGGATATACGTGTTGTTAAAGTAGACCACATCACTGGAGAGAACTTCTTAATATTTCTGTCAGGAAAGTCTAAGTGATTTAAATCGACAAGAAGCTTCAAGTAACTTGCATCAAATGCTAAAAATATTCAACAGAACTTCAACCCATATTTATTTCGACAGGCGCTTGAACTGTCAAATTAAATAAGTTCAGTAACCAAGAAAAAAATCAAAATGTGAATTATAAGCGGCTGACACAATGTAATAAAATGAAAATAAATTTATATTCAAATGACTAGAGGCATATACTTTATCAAGAAAATATTTAATATATAGTGTTTATAAAAAGAAAGTTTGAAAAACAATTTTGTTCTTATAAAAAATATTAACAGCTTATTCTCATAAAGAAATAATATATATGCTAGTGAAGAAATGTAAAAAGTAAACACAAGAGCAAGTTTCTAAATATTTAGTTATAAATTGCGATAGTCATTCCAATTTGCATAGCTTTTAAATATTAACAAACTGTTCAATTTGCAGCGGAATGCCAGAATATTTAGAAATTGTTTTCAATATCTTAATAGAGTTTCTGAGATGCTTTAAACCTTTTCTAGGGAAACACTATTCGTGCTCTGGGATATTTCGGCATTTTCTCAGAAATTGAATTAGGGGAATTTCAGGATTCCTTAAAGGCATTATTGGCATTTGACATGATTATAATGTTTTCCCGAAAATCGCAATTGATTTAAGGAGGGATTTAAAAATTTCTTATAATATTTCATCGGAGATAGTTTCAATTTTTTTAATGTTTTTTTAAATTTATATAAGCATTTTTCAATTCCAAAGATTTTTTTAAACTTCTTTTTGCAATTAATTTCAAAATTTTGTTTGAAATTTTATTGTATAAAATATGTTTATTAATGAACTTAAAACTATAAAAAATATTATAATAGTTGTAAAGGAAATTTTAATGAAAAATAAATATTAATACAAATAGAAATAAAAAAATAAAGAAAAGAAAATAATCAATTAGCCAAAATAGCCAATCTGCAATTTTCTTATAGGTCTTTCGTTAAGAGGGAAATGGAAAAACATTTCACAAAATTCAAGCTTTTTAAATTTCGACATTATTTTAAAATAATTAGTAAAAAAAAAAAAATAATAGAACCAGAGGGAGAGGTCACCTCAATAGTTTCTCGCATACTTTTTAATAAACTTGCCATGCCAGACAAAACCTCACATGAAACTGGCCTACAATAATTACGAAATATTAACTTTTGGCTTGAATTTAGCATTTTTACTGAATTTATCGAGCCATCCTTGGCGATACGATAGATTCTTGGTGAACGACTCATTCTTCGCATGCGTAAGTAACAACCTAAAATCGAATTTGTGTTTTAGATACGTTTTTTAACCAATTGGAACCAAAATTTCAGACAAAAGTGCACTTGTAGTCACAAAATCCCATACCAAATTTGATATATTTAAATCGCTGCGTTTTTGGAGTATCGCGTTTTTGTGTTTCTGACAGCTCAGACCGATAGTCGATAAACCCCTTGTTGGTTTATACTACAGATGTTAGATCTGCGTATCGAATTTTATTTATCTAGTTCTCTTCATTTTGTAACTATGGTATTAACTTATATTCTTATATTCGAACAGTCGGACAAAAGGACATCCTCTGAACAGACTTAACTCAAAAGTTGATAGAAATATGCCAATTTGATTAAAGATTGTATATAAAATTTCAGCCTTGCAGTTCAAAGCGTTTTTGTGCTATTTTTGTCACAGACAGACGGACATTTTCTGAAAATGGGTTTTATGAACCGAGGTAGGTCAAAAACGTGGATACTAGTCAAATTCTCGAGTTCAAATTTTTTTACCAATACTAAACTTTCTCTATTCTACGTGTAAGAGAAAGTAAAACGCAATAAAAAACAGACTCCAACAGAGTAAGTGTATCATAACAGCAATCCAACCGTGCAGGTGCACTATTAACAAATAGCATTGCTGGAGTAAAG
Organism: Argiope aurantia; assembly: GCA_026543865.1. Classification (NCBI taxonomy): domain Eukaryota; kingdom Metazoa; phylum Arthropoda; class Arachnida; order Araneae; family Araneidae; genus Argiope; species Argiope aurantia. The sequence continues at coordinate 16,323 of JAPMOR010007749.1, read as the reverse complement.
GAGAGTGTACGTGGGTGTAGCTATTTATAAGACAAACTGTTTGACAATGAATTTCCAAATTTAGAACAAATATACCTTTAATGAAAGGTAATGTTTGCGTGCATGCGTGTCTTTTTTGAGCTCTACAGTGCAGACCATTAGTTAGCAGTACCAAATTCGGTACAAGAATACTTTGGGAAGTGAGAATTGTGTCTAAGAACGAGTTTATTTTGTTTTTAATTTCGATTAGATTTCTTACTAAACAAAATTAAGAGAGATTCTGGCATATTTCCGTCAGAACTCCCAAACCCTGTCACGCACTACTGATTTTTACACCAATTTAAAAATAACATTGCTGGTTCGTTTGAATTTCTTTGAATGGAAATATGTTTAAACTGCTTATGAAAAATGACAGTATCAAGTTATTTTAAACATATTTCGTGACTTTGCTAAAGAGAAAGTTATTTATTTCTCAGAAAAGAATTTCCTTTTATTTATATATTTCCTATATTTTTTTTTTCAAATGTTTGTATCTCTGTACCGTTCTAGCCGATATGACTAGATAGGGCTGTCCCATAACTGTACTTATTAAATCTTATTATATATGACTAACTCAACTGCGAAGTTTAAAAAATAAATTTATCTGAACTATTTGCTTTGACAGTTAATCAATTCATCAAGAAAGAGCTGGTACAGGCAAACATCCTTTTTCTCGAGAAATTTAAGAAGAAAAAAAATGACTAGAAAGTCAGAAAATATTATTTTATCGCTATAAAAAAAGTTACAGTAAATGAACATGTTCTTTTGGCGCCTCTGAGAATGGTACATTGCATATAAATGATCTAATTTTGCTATTAAAATATTTCTTTTATGTGTAATAAGATTTAATTTGTTCTAAAAAAATGTACATTCATAGCAGAAAGGAACTCGGTCCAAAATCATTATCATTTATGTTAGGACACCATAGTACATGTATAAATGCCCCTTAGTATAAACCCCCCGGGGGGCACCTCGAAATGAGGATGAGATGCTTCCGGCATGGTGGTTCGATCTCGCCACCCTGGAGGGAACACTATAGGTGGGGGATTTAACTCCTCCCATCGATGACGGGACATACTTCCTTCGGGAAGGTTTGTACCGTGGCCGGTGATGGCCCTTCGGACTCAACCACAGTTCCCGCCAATATCTTTAGCGGCGGTCCGGTCATTCAGTTCTATGGTTTAAATCCGTGTGCCTTCGGGTGGGTCGGAGAGTTAGATGGTTGACTTTTTCATATATCTATCATACAGAACACATAAAGGATTATAGATTACTTCAGCAATAAAAGAGCTACAAATAATCCTGATCAAATTTCGTATACATGTATTTGTAAATGAGAAAATACATCGATTTCATAATACTATATTTCAAAGTAGTTCTGGGTGCAATGCATTTATTCTGTGAATATCAAGAAAAACGAAATGAATTGAAAATAAATTAACCAAAAGATGGTCATTTTAGAAGTATTAAGTAAATCATTGATTTAATTATTCAGGAAAGACATTATCTTAGAAACGAAGCAAGGCAAAATATATTCGAAAGACAGAGTGAAAATGAAATGAATTTATCACTGACTTCAACATTAATGTACTTATGGGTGATAAACATGCTTGATTTAAGTTAACTCCATCAAACAATGGTAAGATGTAGAATATATTATGCAAGAATTATTTTCAAAAATTCAGATAGTTTCAAAGTCATATTTTAGATCTAGTGGAACATATAAAAGAAGTAAGATTTGAAAAAATGTTCTAATACTTTTTTTTTCTATTTTACATAAATAAGTTTTATATTTAGATATATACTACACTATTTTTCAATTATATCAAATTTATTTTATTTCAAAAATCCTTATCATAATTAAACATAATATTTTTCTGAAATCCAGGTGATAAAATGCTCCTGTAGCTCCCTATCTTAATCAATAAAAGCCGAAAGGCACAAAACGCCCATCCAATAAAACTATGGTGGGATTTTGAAACACCGGGTTGTCACAAAGGCACTTCTTTCCTTTTTATTAAATGTGATTGAAGGTCGGATATGCCTGCGTAGTTATTTAGATATGCTGCAACCAGATTGGTTTAAGGGGCTGGGAAGTTTTCTGAGAATTCAAAAAAATATCGGAGCGTGCATTTTGATCATCTCCATCAGTAAAATGAGGATCTCTTTTGTATATCAGCCTTTAAGAATACGTATTGTCATAGCAGTTTTAAAAAGGCAGAAGTTTTTTTTTTTTCGTATCTCTAGTATTCTGAGGTACTTCAGCCCGAATGATCATAGGAGTGAGAGGGTTAATATTCGCGTCACATTGATGGAATAGCAATTTTAAAATAATTGTTTTTTATGATATAACTGTAATTATCTGGCATATTTCTTTCTGAATTTGGACATTCTTTTTTTTTAAATATTTTGTTAATTAATTTCTAAAACTTTTCCTTGTTGCAGTGGAATTTACATCTAAAGTTAAAAATTAAGAAGGATTCAGCGTATACATGAAAAAAATAAGAATTTCATTCCTGCGAATGGTAGAAGATATATAGTCTAGACGCTTGGATTTCTGTATCATTAGGACACATAATAAACAGAAAAGGTGTTATATTTCTTTAATGTTTTTCACGTTTAAAAATATTTTCATATCAAATTCATAACATTAGGCTATGGATGAAAATTTCCCAGCACAAAAAGAAGCTATTATATTTTTATTGGGTTTCGGCTTTCTGTAAGAAATATTACTAAATCAATTTTGAAGATTTCAGTTTTTTTCTGGACATTTTATAGTACAGTATGCGCTAAAATATAGAGTACTGGAACTCGCGCATCTCGAACACGTGGTTGCGATTGTCTACAAGACATAGCGCCAGCTACACGTATTCGCAGTAGTGAAAAGGATGTTGTGTTGTGCAGTTGTTGTTGGAAATGGATCTCTCAATAGAAGAAAAAAGTATTCATAGTTGAACATTATTTCCTCTCGTACGGAAGCTGTTGTGAAATTGAACCGAGTTTGAAAAAGGTGGCAGAAGAATTCCAAAAGAAGTTTATAAAACGGTTTAAGGAGTTATCGAGGGGCCGCGGTGGCCTGGTGGTACGGTCTCGGCTTCGGAACCGGAGGGTTTCAGGTTCGATACCCGATTCCACCGAAGTACCGTCGTGTAAGGGGGTCAGTTGCACGTTAAAACTGTCCTGACCAAACATCCTCCCGCTGGTGTGGTGTGATGTGGAGAGGGGTTCAGGTGTCGTCCTCGTCATCTGACCACGGTTCAAAATTACGAGGTCCGTCCCAAAATAGCCCAAGTGTTGCTTTAAACGGGACGTTAATATAACTAAACCAAACCAAACCAAACCTAAGGAGTTATCGTGCTATTTCTTCAATATTTGAAAATGTTTTGTCTTGCAAGAAACATTCAGATCAGTGGTATCGATAGAACGGAGAGACCGGACATGTGTTCGAGCATCTCTAGCCATGCTGCAGAAAAACTTAACAGGATGAATCATTTCACGTGGAACTGAATTTCCAAATCCACCCTATTCCTCGGATCTTTCACTGCCTGATGCCTACTTGTGGGGAATGTTAAAGGAGAGTGGATTCAGCTGTGAAGATCCATCAAGAGCTGCGTCTGGATTATGTGAAAAAATCATCTATTTTCCAGGAGCAGCCTTTGTTTCAGGATATGCTTAAGAATTTGCGAAAACAGAAAGAACACAATCTACAGCAAGGAGGTGCACACTTTGAATACTGACATTACGCATACCGAGGTAAATCAACGCGCTAATAGTGTGTGCATGTATGTTAATTTCTTTTGAGGAAAAATAAAGCCACAGAAGATGAGATTAATGTGATTTGGTTCATCTTTTCATTTCAGTACTGTATATTTCATCGCATACTGTATTTGGAGCAAGAAAACGAATAATACCGTCATATATGCTACATTATTGTTGTATTATAGCTTAATTAAATACAATTCAACTTTAATCGCATTTACTCGAAATTCCCATTTTTACAGATAATTTCGTTGCTTCGCAGATAATTATGAAATGAATTAAAAATTTTGATACGTTTTATTTCTTAAACATACTTAGGCTTATAATAAATATTTAAAAAAAATTAATATCTTCTTTTAAACATAAATTTATCTTCAACTGAGAAACATTAAATGAAAATTAAAATACTTCTAGTCATTTCCTGCTTTCCTTATTCCCAAATCGCAATTATTTTCTCCATATCAGGGTAATAAGACTGCAATAAAATTTCAGGCATTCGACGATTAAACTTTGAATCTAATGCAATTCCCCAAGATAAGAACCAACACCAAACAAATCCAACGAAACTCAACCCCCATCAAATATTTCTCCTCACCAATCTTAACCCATCGCAGTATCTCGAACGTATATCCTTAAACATCCAAAAGATCACAATAACATAAAAGTGAATCGCATTTTAAAACATATGCTCAGCCAATTCACTCCGATACTCGAGATCGCTGGAATTCACGTTATTGAATAATACTCGGCTTAGCTTGTAAAGAGTGGAATGAAAAAAGAAGAAAGAAGGGAGGGATTTTTCCAGCAAGGTTGAATTATTATCGCCGTTCATCCCCGAACTATTTACCAGAGGTGCAATTATCCCTTAATAAGCCTTTGGGAACAAGTAAGCCGAAGAACAAACATCACGTGATTTAGGCAAGCCTAATTAGGCATTCGTCTCTCCCTAAATTCTTAGCCTTAGCAACAGCAGCGATTAGCACTGACATGAACAGACTTGAATGCGTTTTCTTAATAATGAACGATAGTTGCTCCAGACTTCGACGGGTTAAGGCTGGTAATGGTACAAAATGCTTCGGTGATGGATTATTATATTAGAAGGCAAAGCTTCAATTAATCTTTTTAATGGAGGCCTGAATACATTTTTTTACTATTTTCGTCGTTAGATGAAATATTCTTAGAAATAAAGTGAAATAATTACTTGTACAGAAAAATATATTGAGTGAAATTTTTCTTGGTCCTTTTAATCTTGGCTATACCTCAAATTACAATGCTTGGCTCTTTGGTACTGGGAGAAGGCAAATGTTTTAATTATTTCTTCACAACTGCTCGCTGATTTTAATTACTAATCAGCCAGGAAAAAATTTAATTTGTGAGTCAAGTATTTTGATTCAAAATATGAAGTCAGCCCGCTTGGCAGAGTTAGATTAAATACTTTTTTTAATGTAGCTTTGCTAAAATTATCGTTATTAAATAGAGAAGATAGCGAATAATTTATTAAAAGATTGCTAAATTATACTGTCTCCAAATAAATAAAAGTGTTTGGTTTTCTATTATTATTTCTCATGTTATAAAATATCTCACTAAATCAGAAAATTTATGAAAAATAAATTATATTATATATTTTTCAAAATATTTTAGAAAAGGACAAAAATAAAATCATGCAATTAAAAAGGATTAAGTATAAATTTGTAAATCACTGTCAATTTTCCGTGTCTTTACTGTTTTACAATATGAAGATTTGGGAACCTTTCTTCAAATATATTCCTTGATTCGAAGAAATTATTTGCTGTTATTATTTGATATATTTCTAGAACTATTCCATCTAGGACTTATAACTAGGGAATTTAAATTGTTTGGCCAAACAATGGGCACTTATTTCTTTGTAATATTTGAAATTATTCTTTTCACACACACACACACACACACACACACATATATATATATATATATAATTATACATAAATGGTTTCAAGAATGAACATCTGAAAAGATTGTGCAAGCTGAGTTATACAAAAATGGATAAAAATAATAATACCAATGATAACTTTTAAAATATTCCCATTTCTCTTATAAGGAAGATTATGAAACTTTTATCAGAAAAGTATTTTCATCCTAGTTAGTTTTGCTGCAGGAATGCGCGAATTATTGCTGTTCAGATTTTTTATACATACGGACTTATTGGAATAATTAATTTGACATTAAATATCGAAACTGCGATTGATATTTAGCCTTTAATACATATTCTGAATTGCATATAACTATTTTTTGTTTGATTTTTGTTTATTTTTTTTTATTTTTATAATAAAGGGAGTTCCAAAATTAACGAAAAATATACATTTTCCACCATTCGTCCAGTAAAGTGTTGGCAGCTTTATTAAACACAATTTAACAGCTGATAATTTAGGATTTAAAAATGGATCATTACACGATAGGAAAACGTTTTAACGCGAGATATGAATTAAATAAAAAATACAGGTTTTTTTAAACTGTTATATTTTTATTGAATCGTAAAGTACATACATATTGCAAATGGCCTCCACAGCGCAGCTGGCACATATGCACTCTTTTGTCAAAATTTTTCCTGACCATTTCGCATAAATGTGACTGAATTTCGGCAATGCAACCTTGAATTTCCTCCTTCAACGCATGAGTGTTTGTGGACATGTTGGCACTGACCTTTGACTTCAAATAACCCCATAATAAGAAATATGGTTAATGACCCGGATGGTGTTAAATCACACGATCTAAGGGGCCAATTCTTATATTTTCGGACTGTGACCGCCAGACCTTCATTATTTTGGAAATATTTTTCAACAATGAGAACACTTACTATTTCTCGTTACTCGAAAGAACAATGTTCTTTTGTGTATCGCTCCATTTTTGCTGTCAAATGGTTTTTAAAATAGGATTATCAACACAATACTGCACCAAAGGTGGCAAATTCAAATCTTGCGTTGGTTTGGGGACACGTCTTACCTTTATAAAGCGTGCTATTATCTATAGGTTGATATATTTATAAATAATGTATTTTAAATTGACATCATATTTGAGTAAATAAAATGATTATACTAAGAAAGTCAAGAATAATATTTCTAAATTAGCTTTACTTGTATTTATGCTAAAGTCATCCTATAATTAGAGGGAATAATAAAAACAACTTCTGTACTAAAAAACTATTATTATTTTTTTTTGTAAATATTGCCAATAAGAAATTCATTATAACGAAAAAGCAATTTAAAAATAATAAAATATACTTTTTTAATTGTGAAAAGGAGTGTGAGCTTTCAAAGGAATATAATGAGGTACTCAAAATTTTTTTCTAACTAGGGCAGTAGTATTTTAAAATTAAAAAAAATCATCTTATCTAGCTTTTCAAAATGTATTTTTAACAAACATCATTTTCTATGCATCATGAATTACGTTAAATAAATAATTCTTTAAATGACTTTCCAAATCTAGATGCGTTACATTTAGTAGTTTATATCATGAACAGTTATCATACGGTAACAAGCATCAAAATTGGCTAATCTTGACTAGAAATATAAACAAAAATAATGGGAATAGAGTCATGTTTTCATTTTTCACACTAGTATGATAATCCTATGATACATTGGGCTTTATAGAATGCCAAATTACGTAACATTACGAATGTCCTATTATATAATAGTTGCCATGGAAACTTCTTGTTGTACTATATCTTTTCTAAATTACTTCTTTACTTTTTATCTACATTGTTTTGACTAATTATGTTGCTAAGAAACTGCATTTATTGTTAAATAGTATTTTGATTTTCACTCTTTGGCATATAAGATAAAACACATATATTTCCTGCAATGTTTAGTGACTCACAAAATGTTCACTGCAAGTTTTGTCATTTTTGAATGAATTTCATGTAATTTAAATATTGGAAAAACAAATTATTTAAATTAGTGAGATTTTAGCTTCAAAAAAGGAAAGATTATAGAAAAAAAATTATTTTAACAACTAAGGATATTCAATTAATTTGTTTTGAATAAATATTACGTTGAAACGAAATTTAAAAAAAAATTATTCTGCTTTATTTTTAAGCCAATTACATACAGGTTTAATTAGCTTTAGCTGAATATAAAAGCTATGCAGTGTACGATAAAGTAAGAATAACAGTCGGGGAATTTATTTATATGTTTAAAAATTTTTAATTTGTTTAATTATGAAAGAATAATTATAAATAAACTCTGTTTTGGAGTTTCTTTCGAAGCAAATATTGTTTGAACTGCGCAATTTTACCAAAATCTTTAGAAACAAATAGAAACAGTAAGCTTCCTTTTTGCCACATTCTCCATTATTTTCCATGGCTTTCTCCTTCCGCGTTTTCAGAATTAAGACTTGTTGTCCTTAAGCAAATTCTTTATATGAAAAAATCACATGGTGCAAAATTAGGAGAATATGCTGGTTCTAGAATTAACTCTGTGAAATATTTTGATAGGTTATTGTCACTGCGAAAGACCTATGAATCGGTCATTATCGTTTTATATCACCTACAACTTAGATTTCCTTGCGATGGAAACATACAATATCTGGCTCTTTGATTTGTAAGATTTATTAGATAACATTTTAATATATTAATAAATTCAATATCATTTAACCAATTGATTTAAATTATATTTTGATTTCTTATAAAAGGGGGGGATACATTTTGAAAAATCCAACACAGAATTGAGCAATATTCATAATAACGAATTATAGAAAATTTTATAAAGTTTGATATTATAAGAATAATAAATTTTTTAAAAAAAATTGCATGAACTGAATTTTTTTTTTTTAGATAGAGAGATCAAAACAATATCTTAAATTCTCGAAGACTTCGAATCGAAACTGCATGGATATTTAGAAAAAATGAATATCACAGAAAAATACTAATAAATATTTTTTTAATTAAAAAGTATTAAAAATATGATTAAAATTCCAATTAACTTATAATTAGCAGCAATCTGTGATTTTTTCGATTTTATTTAATTTAAACATTTTATAAATTTTATTAAAGTAATTAAATGTTTATTTTAAAAATGCGTTTTATTTTCATCAATTTTATGGCATGCTGTTTTTGTAAACTGAAACTTTAAAGAAACATTTATGAAACAGAAAATACACATGTGTGGGTTTTTGCTCCTAAAAGGTAAATTATAGTAACATAAGATTTACGGACAAGGTCGATATTTTTAGATCAGTTGTATTGTTTCTAATTTTCAAAATTAATTAATTCTTACGATATTTAATTAGATATCGAAAATTAAGATAATATTTCTTTTATTCACTCATAATTTCATTATCAGACAAAAATTATTTTTACCTTAACTTAATGAACAATAGATTTTCTTGAATAATTCCATTTTCAATGCAATACTAACTTACTCAAATTTTTCACGACGTCTTTTAAAATAAATTTAATTAAATTAAAATAAATGGAAAACAAAGTATTTTTTCATCAAATACTTCTTTAATGTGCTTTTGTTAGTTTTAAAGCTATTATCGCCGGCGTCCTGGCATAGGGGTAGCGCGTCCTCCCCGTGATCTGGGCGTCCCGGGTTCGAGTCCCGGTTCGGGGATGGTTGTCCTTCATTTGTTCTATCTGTGTGAATGTGCCCCCCTTTTAAAAGGGGCTGTGCAAGCGAATGTGATGCGTGAGTAGTAAAATCGTACTCTTGGCCCTAGTAGGCGCTACTAAAATAAGAGACGTTCCCTTTCGGCTTAAAATCGTTGATTTCAAATCAGCGGGCTTGCCTATGGCAAGTGCCATTGAAAACAACAACAAGTTATTATCAGAAAATATTACTTTAAAATCATATTTTCACTACGTTATTATAATATCATTATGATTAATAAAATCATATTCTCATCACGATTCTAATTTCGACCATTCCAATTTGCTTAAAACAGTCAGTGGCTCTATATGTGGACATTCATGTTTTATCATAATCTGTTCTTTAAACCTTGAATATCAGAATCCCACTGTTCTGACGGTTACATTTATCATAACTTGTTCAAATATTAGAATCAAGAAAGTGTTTCATAAAAGGTAGCCGCCTAGATAGAGTGTTACAGACAGATCTTGAAATACAATGTCATTTTTCAGATGATTTACTTTGGAGCAGCAATGCCCATGTTTGACTTTACAGGATTTACGACGTCTTTTAAAATTTAAAGTCTATTACCCTACAACTACAGACATTTTTTTTTACTATTTAATATTTAAGAAATAATCACAATGCAACTATTTAACACTTCAGCTATCTATTTGATATGCATGTACATTTGAAAGATTTCTGTTCTCCAATTTAACAACTGTTTTTGGGAAAGTCAAAGGGAAAGGTCCACCAACATTGCCATCTATTTCTGTAAGTAGCAGAAGACAAAGAAAAAATAATGAGTATCTTCATGTCTGAAAAGCCGGCTATATGTCCTGAAATACCGAAATAGGGGGAGCGCGTCTTCCCCGTGATCTGAGCGTCCCGGTTTAGGCATGGTTGTTCTTCCGTTGTTCTATATGTGAGATGAGTGAATGTGCCCTCCTGTAAAAAGGGATTGTGCAAGCGAATGAGTGATGCATGAGTAGCAACTCTTGGCCCTATTGGGCGCTACTATAAAAACAAGAGGCGCTCGCCCTCCGGCTTATGTCACAAGATAAAATAACCTGAATGTAATTTTTCCTCGCATTCCAGCTGTATGTAAAGTGATAAGAAATAGTAGTTCTAAAGCCTGATCTTATTTATTGTACAAATAGAATATTAATGATAGTGGATCTTTATGCAGTTTACATAATTCATTCTATTTAATATTTTCAAAATCGCTTCATTCTACCTCTGATGGTACAAATACATAATGTGAAATACTTATGTGTTGACATAGTTATATTTCAAATAGAACGCGTTGATAATTAAGTAAGCAGTTTGCTCCGTAACTAGTTTTAATTTTTTAAATAAATCCATTAAAAATTTCATTCTTTATTACAAAATAGTTTGATAGTTGATATTACAATTTTACTGCATTTTTTTAAATTATAAATCTAAAATTAAAAATTTATATCCGCATTAATTTGATCAGATATTGAGTTTGGAGAGATAAAATAAAAGTGTTCAATTTCTAATCCTTCAGATGTGTGCACAAAGGATTTCGTTAGATCAAATTTAATTATGCAATTAAAATTATATTGTTCAGCTAAATTTAAATTTTTTCATCTGCTCTTTTACTCAAATCCCTTCTGGTTTAAAATTTTAGATAAAGATAAGCGAATGAAAAATGCAACATTTTCATTTCATTTTGTCAAATATTCGTGATATATACGGCGATTAAATATATTAATTTTACAGCTGATTTGACAAAAATTCCGTCCTTAAAATATTTGCAATCAATATGTTTAGACACTTTTCATCAGTATCTCATTAAATTCATGTAATAAAAAGTCAAATTATTATTCAATAATTAAAAATTTCTCCGTGGCTTATTTTACAATTAGAAATATTTAATCTTTGGAATAAAATTTTAAATAAAATAGTGAAATAATTTTTTTTTTCTGGGGAAGTTCAAATTTTACGGGATATGACAGAAAAATTAGAGCGATACATATTAAATTGAAAAGAAAGGCGTAAGGCTTTTATAATAGTATGAGTTATATGACTATCAAAATTTAAAGCTTAAAAATTTTTTCATGGGAAAGATATTAATAGACAAAGTTATATAAAATATTTTATTACAAATTTCAGCGAATATTATTTCTGGACAATTAACAGATAACCAAATGTTGCTAGTTTATAAGTAACAAACAAATATCCATTTCCTTTGAGAAAAGCCATAATATTTTGATAATTTTTAATTTTTTCACCTATAACAAAACTGTTCTCATATAAAAACATAATTTTACGATAATTTTGTTTTCACATACAATACTAAATTATATGTTAGTCAAATTATATCAAATTAAAGTTAGTAATCCTTTTCTGAATATTCCAACTGAGTTTGTACAATTTTGTTAATTGTTTTAGAATTTGCAATTATTTTTCATTGTTTTATTAAAAACCAAATATTTCACTCGCTGCTATTTAAAATTTAACATTTGATTGTTTCCTGTAATTCATATTAGCTTTCTAAATAAATTATCCCATCTCTACTATGGTTAAGAGATAGTAGAAAAGATAATATAATTAGAGAAAGAGTTTACGAGCGTGGTTGAGACAGCGAATAAGTTAATAAAAAAGAGGCCGGCTTATAAATCACTAAAATTATTATTAAATGATGTAAGTGTCTTATTTTGTAATTTTTTAATTTCTTCTGAACAAACTTCTTACTATTGCAAGATACCTTTTATTCAATGTTTCTTATAAAACACATAGTTTATGAGAAGCATCTTCGCAAGATTTTAAAAGGCACTTGTGTTTTCAACTATCACCATGAGGAATCAAAATTTTATTGGAGAACCATATTAATAAAGCAGGTGTCCTGGCCTAGGGGTAGCGCATCTTCCCTATGATCTAGGCGTTCCGAATTCAGGCATGGTTGTTCTCTTCCTTGTGTTCTCTCTGTGAGATGCGTGAATGAGCCACATTGTAAAAAGGGGTTGTGCAAACGAGTGTGTGTGTACTGTCTTCATTTGAGCCGGCAGTCAGACTTCTACCCTTGGTTGCTCAGGGGTCTGTACCCTCAGAAGCTACTGCGCAAAAAATGTGGTTTAAAATAGTCTCGCGACAATATATATATATATAAAATTGAAATTCTTTCCATTTTAGTCCATAGAATTACAATTTATGTTATAGAAATTTCATATAAAAACGGATTAATTCTTGAAATTGGTGAAGATTTAGGTAACCCAGTACTGAGAATGAATAATAGAATTCTTTTTGAAGGAAAATATACATAATTTTTTACATTTTCGAAAACCGAAGAAAATTATTATATGAATTTAATGACAATCAGAGAAAAAAAATTATACTAAAAACCAAGTGAAAGATAATTCTAACAATAAAATTTAAATTACTAATACAATTGCTAGAATAATTATATACTTTTCTTTTAAAAATAATAATTGCACTCATTTCTTTAAAAAGAAATAATTATATTTCTGCCTTTTAAAAATAATAATCATATTCATGCCTTACACTAATTATAGTCACTCCATCGTAGCACAATTCTTTTATTTTATTTATTATAATTTTTAATTTTTTTCAAACTTACAAATTTTATTTCATTAATAATAACATTGTTCTTTCTGTTTATTATTGTGATAGAGATAATTGCAATTTCTCTGCCAATATTTTGAAAGACTTGAGAGTATTTTCGAACAATAAAATAATATAAATTAATATAAAACATATCATCCTATTGTTCTTATTTAATGAGAAATTTCATTGGAGGTTTTTATCGTAAGCTACAAAATTCAAAAGTTCACTCTATGTTAAAAACATAGTAATGAATAATATTTGCATTCTGTAGAGGATTAGGATTTCCCTTTTTCGAATTTGCACAATACAGTCTGGTGCTTATAATACCTTCAGGAGCTTCTGTAGATGATTAGGAATTTCCTTTCACGGATTTGGACTATACAGTCTGGTGCTTATAATACCTTCAAGAGCTTCTGTAGATGATT
>JAPMOR010007731.1:0-59959 GCA_026543865.1 Argiope aurantia | reverse complement strand
AGTATTTGCCTTTTGTAATAAATATCTCCATAAGTATTAGTAAGAACAGTAAATAAATAATAAATTATATTCCTTAAAAAAATTGTATTGTAGTCGTTTATAGCAATATAAATACGCATTTTACAGGATATTCCGATACGTGAATCGAGACAATCGGCAAAATGTATCAAAGATACGTCATTTATATTACTTAAAATATTTGCTAAAATTAGAATGGCGGAAGTTCATACATTAACGTTGCAGTGTTGTGTTATTTTAATAAATTAAAAATAATTTATTGCGTTTTTAATTAAGCTAATTCATTTTCTCACATTAAGAAACTCTCTTTCCTTGTCTGTTCAATATAAAATCAATATGAAATAAAGAAAAAATATAATAGGGAATAAAGAAAAAACAATAAAGAAAAAGACAAACAAAAAAAATGGTCAATAAATTGGTGACATACGCTCAAGACTGCACACTGAAGTGTTCTTAAAAGCATCAAAATTCATTCTATAATTCATTCTATTCAAAATTCGTTCAGACTATAATCTATATATGTGCATAGCCAACTGTAAGGCGATTTTTTTCTCTTTAATATTCCTTCTCATCCAAGACTCGTTTTCGTTTTCTTGATTTGCTTTTTCTTCGCCTTTTTACTTACTCTAATACGATGTATACAGGAAATACTGCAATTGTCAAAAATCTCGAACTCGAGACTTTAACGAATTAGACCACCGTCTATCTCTGATAATAATAACTCAAAAAGCTTTGAGTTCGACTATGAAATTTTGAATACGTCTTTACACTCTATTTGTAAATTTCTCTCAAATTTTGAACAAAATTCATTCCGAGAAAAACTGTCTGTCCAGTCATTCATATGTACATTAATACAATAACTACAAAACGAAAAGATAGATGTATAAAATTCTGAACACATATTTAATATCTACGATGCAGCGACTCGTCAAATTTTTAGCCAACTCTAACAGGGAGTTGGCCATTTGTCGGTCTGTGCTTTCACAAGCATGTAATCATGATAGCTAAACAACGCAACGATTTAAATATATCAAATTTGGTATGTGATTTTGCGACTATAAAGTGTGGTTTTGAGTCAATTTTTTTTTTATTTCAATCGTTTAGGAGAATTGTGTATAAAACAAAAATTCAATTTTCAGATCTTATTTGCCTCATGCTAGGGATTAATCGCCAAAATATTCAGCTAGGATCAAGTGATAGGTTCAGTAAAAATCCTAAATTCAACATAAAGGTTAAAATATCTCAACTATTGTACGTCAATTCCATACAAGACATCTTTGTTCGAAAGTATGCAAGAAAGTTTTAGGGAAATCACTCTCTCATTTAGATTCAGTTTCGAACTGCAGTCATCGAAATAGAATACCTTTATTCATTTTCTTTTATTCCATAATATTCATCGATAAATTAGCGTCGAATATTTTATGAATTATAATTCATACAATCAAATTTAAAATTTTCTGCTTATTAAAAATTACATTTTAATTGTATTTTTTGTCTTTAAAAATTATTTTTACAGCACTGCTCATTTTTTTATCAGAGAAACCGTCAGAAACTGGTAAGAATATATTAATGAATTTGATTTATAAATGAATTTAAGTTATATCTTATGGAATTTTATTGAAAACATCGTTATGTCAAAGAAAAAAAACTTAATTCTCTGTCATTTATTTTCATACGCATTCCTTGAATCTCACTCCATAAAACCTGAATTTTTCTTCACTATACCTGAAAAAAAATTTATAATTTAAAACTAACTAAATTGAAATGAGCATATACCGAAAAAGAATAATTCCAAATAGCAATTGATCTGTATAGAAGTACTAACAAAGTTCCTCCAACGTCGTTATCAGCAATATCCGGAAAGTAACGTCTATTGTTTTAATGACTTTAGACAAGTGAAGTAATTTTACATTTAAATAAATGAATTTAAATTATCAAATACTGATACGTGTTTTAATTTCAATAAGCAAGATATATATAAAATATCTTTACATATTTTAGACCATTCTATAAATACAATGAAGTTGAAAAGAACAGTACAGCTGCTGGCAGAATATAACGGTAAAAAATACACTTAAAAATATGTGTAAATGTTTTAAATACAATACTTTAACTGCATTTTAACAATGATTAAATATTTACACTGCAGAGTAATAATAAGCATGTAAATAAAAGCAGATGTAATTGAAAGTATGCGTAATATTCTCATTAAATATGAATTATAATGGCAGGATCAAAAAACTCTTTAAATGAGGTACTTTTTATGTATTTTTATTGCGACGAATAAGATAGAATTAGAGAAAATTAGGTAACGAACTTATTTTTGACCGAATTAATCTAAAATTCGATGCAGATCAATAATCTGTTAATAACACAACAACACCAGATTCGACCTAACTCTTCATGATCTACATGTAGAAGAAAAAAGTCAAAATTGCAAAAATATTTTTTCTTTTATGGAAAAAAATATGATTTTTATTCACCAAATGAATATCCATTTGGAATTCATGAAAACTCTCTGTGAAAAAAACTTGCATGTGATATGTACAAAAATATCAGTTCTCTTGAAAATAAGAAAAAATAATACTATAGTAAAAATGCTGTCACACGATTATTAAGATTCTAAATGAAATGGAGCGTAGAGCTGATAAAAGAATATCAATTATCTGCAAAAAAGAGAAGTGAATCTTTATATATAACGCTTACCGTTTTTATTTATATACATACATGTACTGAAATGTACTACAGTGATGATAATTATACGTAATTTTCCTAATTTAGATGTGTTTTCCGTTTAATAAGAAATTTCTATAAGATAATTTTATTTTCAGCATTATAAAAACAAAATACAAACTTTATACTATACAATGTTCGAAATCATTTCTATTGAATACATGGTTCGATTGCCATGCAAATTTGATGACAGAACATGGAATATCCCAGCGTAATTAAAGAGATCAAAAAATATTCGAAATAAAATGTGTTAATTCTCTAAAAATCGTTAAAAAATCACCCAGCGTAAGCAGAGTAATTGAGGAAATGTATTTCTTTAATGAATATATTTCTTCCGAATGAAATATTAAATTCCAAGTGCTAAAATTGTTATATGCCATATACCAAAAACAAAAATGTTGCAAAAACCTAAAACAAACAATATCAACAAACATACTTATGAATTATTTAAAGGAGGACTATAGTATAATTTTTTATGTTTGCCACTTTACAAAGCATTGACCATGTTACAATTTAAAATGAGAATTGACTTTTACATTTAACAGCCCTTATACCATTTAACACACTATCCTAACTTCGCATATATTTAACATTGCAAAATACAAGTTAGAAAGTAGGTATAAGAAATAATAATTTTTTTTCTTTCAAAATACTATTTGCTAAAAACCAAAATAGTGTTAAAAACTTTTAGAGAGTGCCCCTATTATAATTAATATGATTATTATATGAATATACTTATGAAAAAAATAAACTGGTAGTATTTATTACGATATAGTAGCATAAGAATATTAATATAAGAATAAAAATTTTTTAAAGAGAACATCCTAAATTAAGAAGGAAATAAAATCTCTCAATTTTTAGAAGTAGAGACTAAATTGTATCATGTAATTTATATTAATGTGCAATAACATGAATGAAAATTTCTTAAATGATTAATCTTCCTTTTGCAATACAATATTACAACAATATATTTAAAAAAATTGTGATTTAGCACAAATCACAAAATTATTTAAATTTGTGTAGTGTTTTATTTTTAAGATTCTGTTAGTGTTTTAGTAAATTCGTGTAGTGTTTTATTTTTAAATTAGGAATCTATCTGAATTAAAAATCTATCTGAAAAGTGAAACTGTTCGAAATTTAGTTTTACATATATTAATTCCGTTTTGAAGTTAAAACGGGTTAAGCTAAAAATTCCTTGCACTTTAGAGACGTTATATTTTTTTTCGAAAGACCTTAGATATTAAAATAAAGTGTATATTTATTTTAATATGGTAAATATATTAAGATTGTCACTTTCAACAAATCCTCTATTATTTTAATAAAGAAATAAAAAATACAGTAAATTAACACTTGTAGAAAACTTACTTTAATCGCCAGCTTAAGCCTTCTATCAAATTTAAGATTAAGCACATTCCGAAATCAGTTATTTCGCCACAAATGTTGTTTGTTTTTAATTTCCAACAACTCTCTAATGCTTAATTTTGATATTCAAGATTCAGTCAAGAAGTACTTTTTAATTTTAAATTGTTACATACATCAAAGCCATATTATTTCAAAAGCCTTGCATTTATGCTAAATATTCTGTAAATGTATTTTCCTAATAGTGTGGAATCCCATGACATCATTGTGCCGATTAAAAACGTAACTCTCCGATAATTGCCTTCAATTGTAAATCGTCTTTTACGGTACTAGTAACTTACTCTCTTATTCCTCGTTTAAACTATGCAGATAATAAACAGGATATTAATTAAAAATAAAAGGAAATCCCTTAAATATTTGATGAACAATGAAAACGATTAAATGTCATTACAGTAATAAATTCTATTAATGAAAACAATTTTAACGATCTTCAAAATTATATGAAATTTAGAAATATTACTCTACAAATAAAATGTAAAATTAAAATAATTTTTAAAAAAACTCTTTAAAATCGTTTTTGAGAACTTATATTTCGGGAAATATTCGCGGAAAACACCCAACTCTTGTTTGATTTTCAAAAATTATAATTAATATTTTTAACATTCTCTCATTTCTGAGGGGCATATTCTTACTCTTCATGGCATATTTGTACCAAATGTGACAAGTCTAGGTCAAATGGTCTAGGTCAACAAGTCTAGGTCATGGCATATTTGTACCAAATGTGACAAGTCTATTCCGTAAAGCCTCAGCACACACTTTTTGCTTGATTATTAACAGATATAAAAATCCCCACGGTTTTAGAAAAAACATCAAACCTTAGGTCTCACTAGATTTTGGATTAAAATGCACCATATACTTTTCTACAAGTATTCCAGAGTTAAATTCATCATTTCCTCACTATCAAATGAAATATTAATATACAAATTAAAAGCGTTCTTCATGTTATTTATTATATAGACACAAATGGTATTGAGAAAAACGTAATAAATTAATAATTATTAATTGATCTAAATAAAATACGTTAGTTTTCAAACAAATACTCACAATTTATTGCATTTTTTTTAAAAATAGTCTCAAAAATACCTTTGGGAAATAGAAATTTCATGTTCTTTCATTTCAGTATCAACGAATGTCACTAGACGCACTTTGTATGTTTTAACCGCTTAATTCTTTTGCCTGAGTGCCATATGTGCATCTATTTATCGAATTTTGATAGTTGTAAGCAGAGAATAAACCAATCATAAAGATTATAATTCAATATTAAAATTACTTTGAATATATAGATAAGTTAAGTATTCAATGGATTTCCATTTGAATCAAAATAAGAAAATATTCCCAAAATAGAAGGTGTCATCTTATTATATGTCAAAGAAAATAAAACAGTTAAGTGGTTAAGTACAATATATATCACACTATATACTTTTCAAAATTATTATTTTCAAGTACTAACAGAGCTTTCCATCATTAATGCCCAATCCCCGACTTGATCGTATATAATGCATCATTTTGGGTTGGGCATAGTATTTAATTTAGAGATTTGAGTGCGCATTCTAGATCTTTTCTCATTAAATCACTTGGGTACAAATCTAAATTTTGGTTCAAATATCTTATAATAAATTTCACCCATACGTTTGTAGCGATTATGCATTCATTGCACATAGGCAGCAAAACCAAAAACTGCAAATACACGGATTTCGTCCAAAGATTAATAAAAGGTTTTAATTTTATTATTAAGATTGCATATCTAATATCCTACGTCTAAATAAAATTGTTTTTATTTAGATGATATAATTTTAGTATCGAGACATTATCGAGGTGGCCTGAAACGTGGAGGTCAACTCAACTTAGTTTTGGCGATCATATCACATTTCCTGAGATGTTTCATACAAAAAAAAAATAAGTTGTACATGTAGTATGTTTAGTTTAAATGTATGTTTAAATTCTCGTTACAAATTGAAGGCAGATTGTCAATTTTTTGGCTTTTACCCCTGATATCAAGACAGAACAGTTGCAAAGTTTCTCATTATTAAAGTTTGATTAAGATGTTTTATGTCTGAAATGTCTAAAATGTTCATGATATGTTTATTATTTTAAAAGTACTGCTTGTCAATGCTTTGTTTTTCTTTTAACAGAAATTGCTAAATGGCAACTTTTGGCAACTATTTATTATTTATATGGCTACTTTAATTACAGTGTGTGAAAAAATCCTTCAGTAAAAAGTAGACAAATAATCTTATGATATACCAGGTTTTTACGAGACCGATACTCTTTGGACAAAAATTGGGAAAATATCTCTTGAAACAAGAAGATTATGGTCCACATCTTCGCAATTTTATTCAAAGGCAAAAACCTATTTTATTCATGTCCCCGAAAGACAATAAAATTAATTTTCATGGGCTTCTATGACTTCTCCCTGCACCTTATTACAGCGAAACACTGTCCAGGCACATTATCTAGAGCTGAAGTAGCTAACGCAAGCACTTCTTCAGACCTTTTTCGCGAAAATACCAGGCGCTCAGGAAAAAAGAATGCAACTTCATCTATTTTTTACAGTTTGTTGTTTTATTTTTCTTCTGTTTTTTTTTTCCCCTCCATCCTCGGTGAACATTTCAGGAGTTTGTCTGATTTAGCAAGAGCGGGTTCTAAATCATCGGCATTCTCCGCAGCATCCACTGCGCATGCGCACTCACTGCAGTAGCAGCATTTTGCCGCATTATTGATCTTCCATCCTCTCCGTGCTCTTATGCGGATTGTTCCCATAGCAACGGGTTGAATCCCGGGATGCGGAAGAGTGAAAAGGACGGCGAAGGATGGAAAAATGTCTCCATCTATTCCTGCCTTTCCCTACCCCCGACCCCCAAGCTTCCAGCTCTTTGCTTTCGATAATAATTCTTCCTGCTTTCTATCTCAACCTCCTCCCAAAGCAACCCCCCTCCCCCCTTTCATTTCTTGGCTGACCTATGAATTTTAAATTTTCGCAGAATTCACTGAGGGGTTTTATTTGCTTTCTAAAAATCCAGCTTTCGTATTTCTGTTCCGCAGAACTTGAGCAGGAGAATTTCGAACAAGAAAAGAAATGTTCGGATTGCGAAGGATTCTGGTACAACGAAAATATCTAGTATTGCTTGGGTGGAATCCAGGAATTTTTTATGAAGAGAAAGAGAACACTCGTTTATGTGCCAAAGTTGAAATTCGTACAAATTCATTTATATTGTAGGAGAACTGTGCATGCTTATTTTTCCATTAAAAGACTGAATTACGCCGCAAATTCTCAGTCATTTCAGGCTAAAAGCTGTATTTCTTCTTTTAGAAACATATAGCATTTTACCGTCCTGCATTTAAGAAATTCTTTTTATAATCCACAACTTTAAAGATGGAGCAATTTCATTTATTGAATTCGAAATAACATGCGTTTTTTTATTGGAGTAATTTGAATGCACATAAAACTTAAAGACTTTTGTGTGGTTAACTTCTATTAAATTACCATTGAGATCCATTTAAATTCATTGTAAAAAAGAATTTCGTAATTTTGAATGCTGATTGTCAAGTTCTGATTTCTTTAATTATGCATTGATTGGTCCATTAAGTTATTTCGCTTCGGATTGAATGCCAATTCTGCTTCCTTTAATCAGGCATTGATTGATTCATTACGTTGCTTCTGTTTCGACGATCTTTACTATCTGGGAAGTAATGGGCTTTATTTATATTCAAAACCTCAAATTTTGATTACTATTACCAAATGCACTGTAATATGTAGTACTTTTTAAATCAATGATTCGTTATTTTGAATGATGGTGAATGGTTTTTGTAGATTAACTTTCATTTAATAACTATCGATTAGTATAGAAATCTATTCATGTTAGGAGTATGGAAAAAGTATTATTGTTAAGGTTGAATATCTGTTGGATTTTAAGTGTTTAGTGTTTATCTCATAATCTTAACTACTTCAAGCATTACTTAAAATATTGGAGTTACATATCTTTATTTTTCATGAGATTTTAAAATCGGTAGATTTGATGATTAATATCCAATTCAATAGAATACAATGGTTTAAGTACTTTTTTTCAAATTATCTATTTGCTAGTTTAAAATTTCTATTTCCCTAAAATTCATTAAAGCTTTCTTGGAGCTTTCTAAAAATTTACCAATAAGTTTTCTATAGAGATGAAAAAATTTCGTGTTGAAAAGATGTTCCGATTGCAAAGATTATGGTACAGTTAACCGATTAACTGTTAACTGACGTGTATATTCGTCATGGAAAAAGTACAACATTTTGCGTTATGACGATTTTATTCAATGACAATTATTATATTTATGTAATAATTGTTTAATTATTACATTCATAATTAATTATTCATTATATTTATCTAATATACATATATTTATGATAATTTAGATGCGTATTTTTGAATAGTTTGAAATATTTAACTGGTAAAAAGATATAGATTACTTGTTAGGAATGCAAAATAATTTTTGTGAAGAATTGACTCATTTATAAACTAAAGTTGAAGTTGTAGAAATAATATAAAGTTGAAGTTAATGGAAATTTATTGATATTGAATGAAACATGTGCATAGTAATATTTTCCTTAAAGAGAAATTTTTTTAGAAGGAGGTCTAATTAAAAGATTTTTTTTTAATTCAACTTCTTCATTTATGTATTTGAAAAGCGGTATATTTTACCCAGTAAATTATTCTTTGTGCCAGTATTTAAAATTATTCTTTGCATTTATTGAATAACAAGTCTTACACACGCAATTCATTTAGTTAAGTATAATAATAATTTAATGATAGTAATATGCATTATCTTCATAAAATTATTACTACTAAACCAAATTTGTTTCAAGTTATCAGATAAGAAAATTGAGTATTCTAAATAACAAACACCCATTGGACGTTCCTACAATTCTATACTGATGAATTAATTGCTTTTCTTTGTTTCAAGAGTCGTTTAAAATACTTAAAAACAAGATATTTTTCTTTCGATATCCGTTATCTTACTGTTATTTTATTATCTTCTTTTATCTATTTCAAGAATCGTTTAAAATACATAGCAAAAGATATTTTTCATTTCTATATCCCGTTATTCTATTGTAATTTTATTATGTTACTTCATGCTATTGTACTTTCGGTCTTATGAAATTTAAATTTCCTTTTGATATACAAATTATCAACCCGAGCAGTCCTGGTTTAAGTTATGAGTTTTGGAAGCAAACGATATTATTATTATATTGTTTGAAACGTATTTATATAATAGTATTATAATAAGGATGTAAATATTGTAGATATAATATTAATAAAAGTATATGAATTTTATTCAAAATTAGTTATTCCTATTTTAACATAAAAGAAGTTTTATTTGTTATTGAAAAGTTTAGATTTTAGAATTCTCAAAAGTTAAACTGGATAATTTTGAAAATAATTACATAGATAGAGAAGAATTACACTATTAGAATATTTTGGTAGGAATTGAGAATTATTTGTTTGAAAACATTTGTTTATGCGCATAACTCTAAATTAAAAAAATTGCCTGCAATTTAAAGATATCTGTTTAGTTGTCTAAAGAAGGGCATTTTCTGTCATTTTTGATTTTTCTATGAAACGTGTAATTTTTTTAAACATAATATTGAGGAAATTATCAATTAACTATCATCATTAACTAAAGGATAACACTTCTTGAGAACATATTAATTTGAAGATTAGCGCAAAATTATGAATGACGAATTTAATTGAAATGAGATTATTTACATAATATTCACTTGCATATGATTAAGCTGTCCGAACCAAACTTGTCCATTTACAAATGAATCTCATATGCATTGACTAATTAATTACAAGAAATAATGAATCGATTGATGAATTAAATTCTTTTTGTCATATCGTAGTTAAAGGTTTCGAAGATTTTGTTGTAAAATGTAGTTCTCGAAAAAAGAAAGAAAGAAATTTCTTATATTGCTAAAAATTGCTATAAATAGATTCCCAACAGAATATCTTCAAGCTGACCTAAAAAACTAGTATTATCTAAAAACACTCATTATTGGACCAAATTAGAAATTTTAACAAAATACTTTATATTCTGAAAAATCGATATGCTTATGTTTTTATTTCAGCGGAAATCGAGTTCAAACTTTTCCCAGTTTTCGCTTTTATGTCATTTAAATATTTTTCTTTCTAATGAATAAAATAAATTTTTGGCATCATACTTTTGCTTGGAGCTTTTATTTAAATCTTTATTTTATAGTAACAAAGACCAACTAACATCTCAAACTTATTAAAAGTTCTTTATACAGCATAAATTACTTGAAAACCCAAATTATTAAATGAAATATATTAAAATGGATTTTGGAATCTTGTTTTCAAAATTTATATATTACTGAATTATTTCAGCCAGTGTAATTTCTTTTTTCAATTTCTAATTATTTTTGCACTGTATTTAATTGTTTATGATCGAATTCCTTACTCTAATTTATTATATTACTAGTTACTTTGCGAAATATAGGTAAATAAGATATGTATTTTTCTCATTGTATTTTTGGTTTAATTTTTCGAATAATCTCAGTTTCTATGAAAAATTATTTCCATTAACAAAACATATTTAATATAGATTACTATTATATGTATTAGAGTATAATATAAATTCAAGTGAATTTTGTTATCTTATTTTTAATACATAGAACTATAAAATAGGTCTTTTAAGCCAGTTTAATTCCAGATTTCTTTAATTTTCAATAATTACTGGAATTTATTTAGATGCCAAATATTAAATGCTTTCTCATGTTATTTACTACTGCTGCTCTTTAAAATATAGATAACTAATAGTGTATATCTGTTTATTTAATTACTAGAAGAATTTTTAAACCAACCGTAAATTCTATAAAGAGAGATAACATTTAATTATTTTAATATAAATATTAATAAAATATAAATGACATGTCTCTATCAAATTTATATTAATTCTTTTCAGTTATTCTTCCTCTAATTGTTTATGCATCGTTCTCTTGCAAGATTATTCCTTGTGTAACGATTTAAGTATATTAATTGATAATTTTTCCTCTAACTATGTAATAGTAAATAAATGATAATTTTTGGAAAAAGAACTTTTTAACATTTTTCAAACCTTTTTTTTTCTTTTTTATACATATATTTTACTTCTTAAATCATATATTTCATTTTATCGTCATGTATTTTTGTTCCCTTCCTCATGTGCTTATTATTTATTCAATTCATTCCATTTTACTTTATACCTTCTTTTACTTATATTCCATTTTTCATAGTTATTCATAATTTAATTAAAACTATGCCGCTTTGTTTACAAAAAGAAATCTAGCTTGAAAATCATTATTTTTAAAGGAATCTGTTGGAAAAATAATTACTATAGAAAAGGGCAATATATCGTACGAATAAAATAATGATTTTTCCCATTATTATCATCTATCACTATAGAATACATTTTAGCTTACAAAGCAGGATGTTTTGGATCAATACATGAATTTTCAGCTTCAACAATTTCTATAAGATATTGGTTTACAAAATTTTGATTTTGTATGCATCACAGTCTTCAAGGGATTCTATAAAAGCGATTAATTTTTCTTAAAAATAATGTTTACATTATTATATATACTTTTTGAAACGACACTACCTCATAAACGCTGTAATTAATTGGTTTTCATTCTTGACATTATTGAAAAGTCAATGAAAGATGTTTTTACCACTATATCTAAAGATAATTATCTTAATAAATCAGATAAATTACTATACAGCATGTAAATGATGAATGAACAGGCGTCTATAAAGACAAAAATGCAAACTATTTGTTTTTTAAGCTGCATGTACTATGACTTATTTTTCATATACAAAAGTAAGAAAAGAATCACAACTCTCCAACTTATTTCTTCTGCTTGTTAAGTTTATGTTTGTGATAATGAGATGTACTATCAGAAACTAAATAAAAAAATGTATTGAAATTTAAAACTAAAATCAAGGAGCAATTATATTAGTTTAATTTAATTAACATTTAAAAAATTTAGTAAGCTAATTTCTTTCTTGGATATACTATATATCTTTCGAGTCAAAGTTACATTGCACAAGAATCTCTACTAATAATAATGGTGTTTGTATTCATGCATGTGCATGTGGAGGTTCTCGTGTACATTGATAACACAAATACTTAAATATTTTTCGAAACAAATGCTTTTCGGAAAAATGTCCCTCGGAACATTTTTTTTTTCATTTTAATTAATTAAAAAGAATCTCTGCCTTTCTTTATGTTAACTTCGAAAATATCAAAGAAAAATTTGTACATCTTAAAACTCAAAAATTTGTCCTTCCAATGATATCTATTTATTGTCGTATAATTTCTTTATATTTTTAATTAATTTTTAAAAAGATTTTCAATAAAAATAATTCCATTTTTGGCGCTTAATTTTTTCATTTATGGCTACTAATATTTTATACTGAATTTTTCTTCCGTTTTTTTTTACGATCAAGTTAGGAAGAATCGGTTTATTTTTACATGTTGAATATATTTAAGTGTAAGGCATGCTTTTAATAAAAATTTAGGAACTTTGCTGTATTTACAATGAAGCTTTAAATTCAGAAACAAGCACTAGAGGAAAACTTTGAATATTACTAATTTTATATGCATTCTATTCTTACCTGTAATGTAACTGGAGGCAAAATATGTGGATAAAATATTAGGGAAATACGCAGGGCAGTGAATAGAATGGTTTAACACGTTTTAAATAATATGAGTTTGAAAGGGTTCTAAAATTATATATTTATCAAAATTAGAAATTTTTTAAAGTTTTATTGAGAAGCCATCAAGACCAAGTTACACAAAATACTTAATTGAATTTTTTAAAATAATCAATAATGCCAGAAAATAAGTTTATTATCAAAAGTCGATTTTAAAAATGTAAAATTTTCAAACATTTTTGTGTGGTCAGAATAATAGAGAAAAAAGATAAATTTAGATATCAATCATCCGTCATTGTCAATGATTGCATTGATAATTTAGGCAGCATGTCATGAATTTAAATTTTGAAATTTTTTCAGATAAATAATGTAAATAAATCGTATCTTCTAAAGATTTAAAAAAACAAAAAAAAGGAATTTTTCCGAAAATTTGCAGTTTAATTTTTATTTTTTTAATACGCGAATTATACAAAGAGAAAATATTGTAATCCGCAAAAAAATCGAACTCCACATGATGACTATCTCAAATTATTCAAATTTCTTTGAATCCGATGAACACATTTTTGGAATTTTGTCTTTCTTATTGTGAACACTATAAACTAATAAATGGTTTGAGCATTTATGATTTATGCTATACAGATGAAATATAGTATATGGTCTTAATCAAATTTGTAGATTTTTATCAAATTTTCAAAGAAAACCATTCAGAGGAAGTCTGTCTGTCCATTTTTCCGAATTGAAATGAATATAATAACAAAGCATACATATTTCTATAAATAAAATTTGATACTTAGGTTTAGCTTATAAAATGTATAACAATCCACTTTTGAACCAAATCAATTAAAAAGTAGGAAGTCTATTGGTCGGTGCTTTCAGACGTTTGTTAACTCAATAACTTAGATAAATTAAATTTTATATATGATCCTGCAACTACTACTCTAGTTCCAAGTTTAGTTACAATTGACTGATCAAAAAGCGTCCAAAATACATATTTAGTAATCTAGTACTGTGTCGTAACCGCATCTCCGATATTACTTGCCAAAGAACAAACGATAATAAACACTTTCATAATTCTTTTTAATCAATGGCATGTGGTTAATGCAAATGATTTTCCTTATTATGCTATGCATAATAAGGAAAGGAAGTATGCTATGCATAATAAGGAAGTATGCTATGCATAATAAGGAAAGGAAGTATGCTATGCATAATAAGGAAATATTCTCATATGGAAAATTCTGATAATAAATATCCGAGATCAAATTAATGATGGAATAGCGAGGCGAATAATTCCTTTATCAGAGAATATGTGAGAACGTTTCAGGGAAACGATTCTTATTTGTTAATCAGATATTCCATAAGTAAAGAATACTAAGTAAAATTAAGATTAATTATAAAGAAGAAATCTTAAAAATTATTCAATAAATTTATATTAATGAGTAATTTTGAAATCGTTTGAAATAGGCATATAGTTTCATTGGGAAAAGTGCTTTCTCTTTTCGTTATTAGACATACTATTATGAATATGCACTAATATTTTAAACAAAAGTTCTACTCTTGGCAAAAAAAAACAGTTATAAAGTTTTAAATTTCATTAATTTCGACCAATCAACAATTTCATCGAAGAAGCGGAGTCCGTTGATGGATTTATTTTCGTTTATTTAAAATATTAATGCTCTAAAAAATTCTTTACTAAGTATAGCTAATATAATCGTTGGACTAGCATTTGGAACAAAATAAGTTACACGCTTCTGTTACTAATACTGACGAAGTAATAAAAAATTGAATTAATTATTGCAGATCAATCAAGTGGTGTCAATAGGGCTGATGGAACTTTTTCTAGACGACAGTTCTAAAATAGTGATATTCGAAAACTCAAAAAAACTGTCGGTTTTAATATAAGAAAAATATAACTTTATTGTTTGAAATGTTAAAATATCAAAAAACTTAATTAACAAACTAATAAAAATGGTGGACTGTATAAAAATTTAGACTATTTTTTTCAGCGATTTCTTTTCAAATTAAAACAGGATAAAATTAAATTCTCTAAATAAATGGAAGCATTTTTAAACTGGAAATATATGATGTTTAGAAATTAGTTATTGGACTAGAAATCTATACATATATAACTCTCAGTGTGTGTGAGTGTGTGTTGGCGCTTTACAGGCCAGACCGTCTGACCTACAGCTACCAAATTTGGTACATGTATAAATTGGAGGTCAGGAATGTGCACCTGGGGTTCCTTTTTTGAATTTTTAATTAGAATTTTAACTATTAATTAAATCCGCCAAAAAATCTTTTTATTTTCCCCACCGCAAAATGAGTAAGGATTCAGTGTTTTTTTTTTTTTTTCAACAGTAATGAGGCTTGGCGTAACATTTTTCAGCCGATTATTTCAAATGATTCTGTTCATTTTCTTAATGTTTGATGCATTTAAAATTAAAAATTGTTAATTAATCCATGTTTCAGATTCATTCGGAAGTACTTTTGAATTAAAGTAAAACAGAATAAAGGAAATAAAAAATTTCTAATCTGCATAGAGTTACCCCAACTGGCGTAGAAAAATTCACGTATTTGCGTTACCATAACTGACGTTGAAAATTTACGCATGCGCATTGTGTTCTGATTGTTGACAACGGATACGGACGTTTTGGAGGCTTAACCTGTTTTCTACCGATCATTTTAAACGATTCTGTTTATTTTCTTAGAGTTTCATGCATTTAAAACTGAACATTGTTAATTAATTTATCTGTTCATGATGATTCTGAGAAAATTTTGTAGAAAACTTCTTGAGATATTACATAAATTAAGAAATTCTTTTGTGCCCATAAGGTTTAGTTTAAATACTCAGTGACTCTGTTTTCAGTACTCATATTTAAAAAAATGAGTCGTTTCAGTAAAAATGTTCCTTATATTAATTGCAATTTAGCCATTTCCACTTTAATTTAAAGCATAAATCCTACGGGAGCTAAAAGAAAATTAGAGAGATACATATTACTTTATGTTTGAAGGCCTTTATAATATTATGAATGAATTATATGACTATCAAAATTTGTAGCTTTAAAATATTTTGATGAAGAAGCTATTAAAATAGGAGTTACATAAAATATTTAATTATTAAAATTTTAACGAGCATTAAGATTGGTGAATCGGCTGGTCGCCAAAGGCGTCTAGTAGGATATAAAGCAACCCTCCCCCTCCGAATCATCATGTATATTATACTAAAGGATTACAATCTCTATTCGTTCTGCTCACTTACCCCAAGAATCACACTGTAGTTTTAGGATTACTGCGTGATCTTTGCTCACATATTTATGAAATTCTGCTAATAATGAGATATTATGAACTCATTCATTACTAAGAATAAATTTAATTTATTTCAAATTGAATAAACTGCTATCATTAATTTTTTTACCAATTATAAAACCTAAATGATGAATTTCTAAAATTAAAATTCTCGGGTAGCAGAGATAAATATATGTAAATGTTAGAAAATAAACGTATATAATTCTAAAATTTTAAAAAATTGGGATAAATTATATTAAACTTAAGTCAGTCATTTAAAATTTCTTGGTATACACGATTGACTATTTCTCTATTTGGAGGGGCAACAGACACTAGATCAAAAGATTTTACTCATGAAAAGAATGTAAAGAATCCGAGCATGCATTAATTGCCTTATGGTAATTAATAAATTCGGCCCGATTTCGCCTCTTCATAAACGTTTTATATTATATTGTACTGTACTGTATTGTATTATATATGAGCGAATAGGAGCTAAATTTAAGCAACAAATAAGTCTTAAATGGCCATACTCAAAAACAAACTCTTCCGGAACTCGACTAAAAAATTGCTTTAGAAAGAGATCATATTTAAAATATATTGAATAGTTGTTAACGATCCTACCATCCCTTGAACATATTAAATTTCTAGTCCTCTCCCTGATAACGTCAAAAAATATATATTGCTCTCTTTTCTACATGCTTTAGTTCTTCTTTTCCTCCCTTTACTGAATTCTCAATTTTTCTCGCCCTCAACAACAGGGATTTCCATTTTTCCTTTACCTGATTCTGAAAATGCGAAAGAAATTCATGGAAAAAAAATCGGAGTTTATTTTTCTCGAAAAGCTTGCAAAAAAAATAGCTTATAGAAAACCTGGGAATAAGAAAAAATCTTTGGTTACATGATAGCATTCATACTACTTAAAGAAGCTCTTCCGTTTTCTGCAGAAGAAAAATTCTAGAATGAAAGACTGAAAATAATAACAAAAAAGCACTGCACAGTAGCTTCGCTGCAAAGGCTAGTCTGTATACAGCTCCTTTATTTCACTTTCTCCTGTGAGCGGCATGCGAAATGATAGACCTTCCCCCAAAAAAGCGTTGCCAGTAACCAAAAAGAAATAGCACTAATAAAAAAGAACAGAAAAAAAAGAGAAAGCGGCGAACCTCCTTTTATGGGAGGAAGTCCTGAAGGCTCGGAATAAATCAACTACCTTGTTAACGTCTTTTCAGAAAAGTGGGAAAGTTACGGATGGAATTAATAAGATGGCAGCAGTGGGTCCGTTTTTTATCTCCAAATACCACACATACGTGAGTGTATTATGGCTGGCGGACAAGCAGAAGGGTTTGCCTGTCACAGATGAGTGTTCAACCGGGAATGTGTCGCTTCTAATTCTTCAGGGCATTCATGCGATAATGCTCGGACTTCACTCACTCACAAGAACAAATAAAGCTATAAGCTGCTTCGAGGAATGAATTTTCTATTTAATGCTCGGTTGAAATGGTTTCATAAATACTGAGGTGATAAGTTTTTTGTTTATTGTCTCGCCAAATTTTCAGCCAATAGCAAAACCTGTAGAATTCGGTATAAAAATATTTAACTTGTTTCATCTGCTGTGCACGACTAACATTCTGTTTAAAGTTACGTGTGAAAACATAATTTTCAACCTTGGTTTAAGAGCAAGGGGGATATCATATTATCGGGGGATATCATGTATTATAATAAGATCATTGAAGGAAGATTAAAGGATTTCACTTCATTTAAGGACGATTTAACTTTCATATTCAGTGAATCTTCCGTAAAAAAATCCGCCTCCATTCCACAGATTTCCAATCCTTTACAGTAGAAATTATTTTAGACCACGATTCTCGTTTTATCTAAATAAGTTACTCGCATTAATTAACTCTATCGATATTGAAAGGCTCTAACCACCCGTTTCAGCGAAACTACGGCGGTGCTCGAACCGTTTGGTTATCACTCTAAAATTGTCTTCTCTATTCATTCTGATTGCTTGAATATCCTTGGCCCATGCTTTATAGATTAGAAACGCTCACCAGATAGACTTGAGGTACAGAGATATTTAATAGCTTAAATTTTTGTTTAATAGCCTTTAGCTCTTTCATCACTTTTGTATAGTCATATCACTGACTCTCCGACTCGCCTGAAGGTACAGAGATCAGGAAAATTAAATGACCGGACAGCCGCAACAGCAACACTGGCGGGAACTGTGTCCGAGTCCTAAGAGCCGTCACCAGCCATGGTACAACCCTTCCCGAAGGAAGTACGTCCCGTCATTGATCGAAGGAGATCACTTTTGTATATCAACACCTTAAGAATACAGACTAACATTATGAATTTTGAAAGAGGTAGAATTTTTTTTTAATTCATAAAAAGAGAGATTCAAGCAATTCAGTATTTTGAGGTACCTGGATGATCTTGAGAATTGAACGGTTAAACTTATAAGTATATATCAGGGATAAAAAGTACTTAATTAAGTTAAAATATAAGTCCTGAGGAAAAAGTTTGAAAAGTGTAAATACAAGCAACACCTGTGAATAAAAAAAAAGTAAAAAGGTGAAAAAGGAAA
Organism: Argiope aurantia; assembly: GCA_026543865.1. Lineage (NCBI taxonomy): Eukaryota > Metazoa > Arthropoda > Arachnida > Araneae > Araneidae > Argiope > Argiope aurantia. The sequence goes on along the minus strand of JAPMOR010007731.1, from coordinate 41,233 downwards.
AAAATGATAACTGCAGTCAACGCTGTTAACCAACTTCCAGTTGCTTAGTTAATAGTTCCTCAACATTCAAAATAATAAAGTTCTTGAAAGTTGTATTTTCAATAAGGTTTTCAGCTTTAATTTTATCCTACCGTAGCTCCTGCTGACTATTCTATAGTTGACACTCTGTGATGAAATGATACCTACAGCTTTTCTACTGTCTAGCAAATATTATTTTCCTGGCTGCGAATCAGAATTACAAATTTCATGCTCAGCAACTCAATGCATACTTTCAGACAGATAATAATTAAAAAAAACCATTCATTAACTTCCTTTGGTTTGTAAAAAACTTGTTATACTTTGAATAAATAAACTTAATAATTATAAACTTCAATGGTAACAAAATCCTGAACAATAATCATAGGGTATCTCCTTAACTATTTCGAAATTCTATAATTTGTTTTTTGTACTTGAGACTTTTAATTACCGATATTTTAATAATCTTATGAAAGAAAGGCAACGGAAATATTAGCATTTGACATTCAATGTAAGAATTCTTGTTTGACAAAAAATCATAGTCTATTCGTTGTCAACTGCTGCTTTAAAATTAACGAAACACCAGTATTATTTTTTCTTAATATAGGCAATAGATCAATAGCTGTACCAGAGACAAAATTCAAGCTAATTTTTTTTTTCATAGAGATGCGTTATGGTATTTAGTTTCATGTCTCGAACACACTTCTATCTTAAAACTGAAGCTTTATTACCAGATAATCACTGCTTCATCTGTTTATTTCAGGATTTATAGACCAGATTCTTTTATTCTTCAAATTTAGATTTACATTTACTTTAAGATTATTTAGGATATTATTAATTTAATATGTTTCTTAAATTCCTGTTTTAACTCTTTAAAAGGCCATTTTTTCAAGTCATGGTAAAATAAACTTCAGATTGGATTCAGATTGGATTAAGAAAAGTGATTCGTTTAACTTATTAATTAAATTCAATTTGATTAATTAATAATCAAATAACTAATTAACCATTTTGTGTGAGGTAAGAAACTGAAGCCTCTAAGTTTCAGTCTTAATGAAAAATTTGTCAGAACTTATACCAACCTACATTAACGCCATATAAAGATTGAGGAATTTGGTGGGAAGCATACTTCCCGTGGCCCTAGAAAGAGTTAAGCTTATTTATGAGAATACTGATAAAATCTCCCTTTTAACTTTCTCTTTGAAAATGAAACTTTCTTTTCCTGATCTTAAGTTGTCTGGAATGTACGGTATATTGGTTCATGTGTCAATTTTGTTTGATAACATTATTGAAGGTTGTGATGATTCCCTTAAAATAACCCTCTTTCAGTCGAAATAAAAGGAATTAATCAAGTGCAAAATTGCTGAACAATTAGAGATAAAGGATATGTAAAGGTTGCTTGCAAAATGTTGTAAAGGATGACTTTGTAGATAAATATTCAAGATCATGTTTTACCTTATGTTTACGAATGCTAATCGTAATATAGTCTTTTTAATACCCCTTTCATCAATAAAAACATAAATGAAGAAAACATTATGTAGTTCAAATCTTATTTCGCTTAGCTTATTCATGCCCATGAGGCAAGGACTCATATTGAAAAGAAAATGTATCATCAACTACTTGTCAAACTTGAGGTATCCAGGTATAACCTAAGGAAGAAGACTGAGTTAGCTTTTATCTATGAAGATTTATTGCCTTCCTGGAGACCTTTCAGGCAGAAGAAGGTCTCTAATAAATAGTCCGATTGCAATGAGCAATTTATCAAAGCGTCCAATAGAACACTTGCTTTTAGATAATGACAACAACACAGTAAAGAACATAATTAAAGCTCATTTCCTCTGACTACATTATTCAACCACGACAAACCTTAACCCAGTCGTCTACTCTTGGATAATTATATTGCTGTATTCTTACACTTATTTCAAATCAACCGTATTTGGCAATCAGCTAGCTCACCGGAAATATTGTTTTTAATTTTTATTGAATCTTCTATGCATAATAAAGAGTAAATTAATCAATAATATTCATATTTTGAATCATCAAGTTATGATTGGTATTAGAGACGTGTTATTGTAATAGTCTTGTACTTATTTATCAGGCAAATGAACCTTTCTATCATAAATAAACTCCAAGACTACGAACTGTTTTCTAAAATGTAATTATCCTGGTGTTCTATCTTCTATTTGCAAACTCTCTTTTGAGGCACTGTTTCTTCGTTTTCTTATTCCTAATGGAAGTTGTACAGGTAATAACATCTACATTGTAGATCTTCGACTTTCAAAAATGAAAAAAATTCTTGTGCTTAAATATATGAATAAATAATGAAAATGAATTAAATTGCGTTACATCAGTGAATGTAAATAAAAATTAGGCAAAAATAATGTTTTAAAAATACCAAAATTCAAGAAGAATCACGAATCAGATTTACAACACCAAAAATATAATATTGAATGCTTTAAAATGGTGGTGTAGAAATAATTTTCAGTAATTTTTCTAAGGTTATGGCTGTAAAGAGTCAATTCTTGCATAGCTTATATTAAATAACATTTCAAAAAAATCAATAGATTCACATTCCCCGCCTCCAAACTGTATGCTCTATGTTAAACAGTCTGTCCTGTGGATCGCTCAAGCATAATTTATTTATTATTATAATTAGGTATATAATATCGGTAGTCTGAAAAATAATATAGGAGGTTGGTACACTGGTAAAATATATAAAAGCGATTAGATGAAAAAATAAGGCAGTAATCTTTATTATTTATTTGTTTCATATTTAAGGAGAGTAGATCACTCCTAAGAACTATTACGAAAGGGCATTTGATACTTCATTAGGTTACAAAATTTATTGATTAAGAACCCATGAGAGCAACAACAAAAAACAGGCATTGAATTAATTTACTTCACCGCAAAGCACGAATAAATCAACAAATTAGATACTCTATACCACTATGCATCAGAACCTCATTGTCCAATTTTTCACGGATACCAATAATTAAATCAAAGGTTCCATTAAAGACGTTCTTTGCGCGAAAAACATTTTGCTGTGCCACACGGAGGGAAATGCGAGTTTAACCTTCCCCACAACATCAATCAAAACTTCCGGAAAGGGACCATAAAACCAAACTGCCTGAATAGCCCCTGAATTCAAATGCTGACTTCCTGGCCTGAAAGCCACCCCCACCAAAACTATAACCCAATTAAGTCGGATATTTTGCGAGCAAACTGATGCCACTAATAGCCGCAATATCGAATGTAATGATAGCAGTTTAAATTCAGGCTATCTAGAACCGTAACTACGCTTTCGTAAATGGCTGCCATTTTCGTTTTTGGAAGCCGTTTCGGGTCGCTTCCCTGGTTTCCTATGTTCCGAGTGAAGTGTTTGCCATTACCATATTTCAACAGGAGGAATGGCTTTTCTTCGTATTTTCCGAATCGTTCGTTCGCCGCGTGCCACTGAAGAAAACTGCTTGTGTTTCAGAAAAACGGGGGGTTATGTCCAAATCGGAGAGCAAATAAGATGAAAAATTTCCCAGAATTGCCAGGATATATAATACAGAATTTTTTTGGTTTCTTTAAGATAGGTAGCAAAAATATAAACGATAAATAATTATGCTATAATAATTGTATAATATCAAACGATTTCATTCGAAAATCAATCCTCTGAGATGCCTATTATTAAATTCAGACAGTTCAGACAACTTCAGACAGTTTAAACCTTTTAGGGACTTTTAAACAACACAAATATTATGAGGCCTTTTCATCTTCTACATCTTCCAAAAACTAATTAATTTTAAGTGAATTTTATTAATTCTTTATCTAATAGGTTTTAAGTAATAAATCTCGACAAATTTAAATAACAAAACTTTTAATTGCGGGTCACATTCAAATGATTGGTTTAATGTATCGCATATAAAAAAGCTAAATAGTTAAAATTTTAAAATATTTTTAAACAAGACAACAAAAAAGAAAATGACAAAACTTTAATACAATATAATAAATATTTCCTTTTAGGATTGCACTTTTTTATATTAATACAATACCATAATTTTTAGAATTATAAGATTACACATAACTTTCAGATGGAAATCAGCGAGAATGTCAGGGGGAATGATATTCAAAAATTTAAACAAGAGTTTATTCAAATTAATAATAAAGTAAATTGTGTGGACTCTATAACTGAGTGAAAGCATAAAATTAAATGCATTCTAAAACATCGAAAAATGTCTCTCAAAAACCCAAGAATACTTAAAATTGTGAAATTCCTTCATAGCTATTTACTTTGACAATTTGAGGATTTGATTCTGTCCATCTTCGTAATAGTGAACAAAAATCAGTATAAATGTGAATTCTTTAAATGCAAGATCCAGAATTATTTCTACTACACCAAGAACATAAAATTTTAAAATGACTCTAAATTTCTGACAAAAAGTAGAATTAGATTATCGCAAAAAAACGAAATTTAGTTTAGTTATATTAACGTTCCGTTGTAAAGAAACACTAGGTCTATTTTGGGAAAGATCTGGTAAAATTGAGCAGCGGTTAGATGACGAGGACGACACCTGAGCTGGAGCCCCTCCCCCTCTCCACATCACACCAGCGAGAGGTCGTTTGGCCCTGACGTATTTAACGTGCAACAGACCCCCTTACACGGCGGTTCTTCGGTGGAATTAGGTCTCGAACCTGAAACCTACGGCTCACGAGCCGAGACCTTACCACCAGGCACCGTGGCCCCCACAAAAAAACAAAATATAGGAAAGTATAGAAAATATGAGAAAAGGTGTGAAAAAATAATTATACGTTACATATTTTCTATTTCAAAGTGCATATACCTCTATCATATTAAACGAAAAACTTCACATAACTTTCAGAGTTCTAGAGTGGATTTGATTTTTACTTGCCAAATTTAGAAAAAAATATTTAAGATTACATAAACAAGCTAATATTAAGTAAGTAACTTTTCTAAAATTAATAGTCAAAAACTGCAATAAGTTAAATTTCAATGAATTAAAAAAGATTTTTTGTGCCAATGTTAAATAACTTTGATCAATGTAATTTCCCCCTATGAGTATGGAATAATTCTGTATAAACGATTTATATTTCTATATGGACGAATGGAAAGTTCAACTTGTTTCATTAAAAGAATTATTTTCAAAGAATTCGAAAAAGACTTTATCTTACTCAATTATTTTTTTATCCTTTTTTTTTCCCCAAAACTTATTTTTATGATATGAAATAAACTAATCAATGCATTATCCCTGTCTCATTATTCAATATTTTTATACTCAAAAAAAAGTACGAAAAAATATAAAATTGTAATTGTAACGGAATTTGGAAGATCCATTTTAGCTCATTTGACGATAAACTGCCCTTTGCTTTAATGGTTCTTGAAATATTACAGTTAACTGTTAAGTCGACATAATCTTTAGAATAATGAGAAAAAAAATCACTATTTTTCAGTGCAAAATTATACACTAATACTAATGGTATTAATATAGCCATGACAATCATCTGTGATAACAACAAAGGAATGTAAACTTATTTACACAATAAACGGAGCATTGCTATTAGTTACCTTCTCTTGCAAAGTGTCGGATTAAATTCATAAATGAAGCCTGAGGATTATACCAAAGTTTTACTTTGCAACATCTCTTAAATAATAAAATGGAATAAGCGGTTTTCTATATCCGATTCTTTCAAGATGTTGCTGAGAAAATATACAATGAAGTAATATTTCTGCGATTCGTCTCGAAAATGGATATAAATCAAACTAAAACAATATGTTGGGTGTATAATTTTTCATATAAAATTAAAGAAATCGGTCTTGTAGGGGCTTTTCTTCTACCAGATATTTCAATTTTTCATTAAATATAGTTTGTTAATTATTTTATAATTCAAATTGTTCAATATTAATTCACCATTGCTTTCACGAACAAATTTTTAATTAATGAAATATGTAAAGAATAAAAGTAAATTTACTCGCATATCAAAAGTAAATTTAAAGCAAAGTGTAAATCAATAAAGAGAAGTCTGGAAATTATAAAGGTAAAACAATATTTTAGGCATTGAAATGTTTAAAAAGTAACATTTTTTTTTATTCTTAAAAGAGTATAAAAAATTAAATATTAACATTAATTTATTATTTAATAAAAATGTTTTTATGCATTTAATTCTTTGCTCCTAACTGTTCAGATATATTGAAATCAAAGAGACTGAATAGCTTAAAATATATTTTGAAGACATGCCTTTAATGTTCTGAATACAAAAATGCTAATAATCTATTCCAATGCTAATAACCTATTCCACGCGGAAAAATAAGCAGAGTGTTCATGTCATTACCTATTTATTCATTAGACTTTTGAAAAAAGACAGTATAAGTTATTAGTAACAACAATAAAACTAATTTGAGTTTCACTTCTGAATGAAATATATTTTTGTAAAATAAACTTAAAGTATTTCTTAAAAATTTATTTAAAATAGAAAAAAGTATGGAGAAAAAGTTGCAAGTGAATATATACTGTTCATTCACTAATTTATAAACCCGCCGCGGCTTTGCGCATGAGTCAGGATCCATTTAATTCGTCAAAAAAAGAGAGAGAAGGAAGATGAAAGTAGATGTTTAAACTTTTTATATATATTTAATGATGATATAAAATTTACTGTTTTGATGAAATATTTTCTGATTTCTATTTCTAACTTCCAAAATATATATACGTCATGTTAGTAATAGTGCCATTTCACATTGACATATTCATTTTTATTATTGGCATAGTTAGAGACATAAAAGAACTACATTAATTCACCGTTGGTAAAAATTAATAATTATTTTGTAATTATTTCAATTCTCAGAAAGTTACATTATTCGTTAGTCATAAAACACAATAAAATGGACATTTCGAAGTATTTTAGCATTTTTGTCTAAATTTTCAAGTTTTGAAAGCTTATAATGGAAGCATTTCAAGCATCACAGTTTATAATTATTCATTAATATTTTCACTTAAATTCTCTTACTGCATTTTTAAAGTTAATTGGATTTTAAAATTTTAAGATATATTCATAATGAAGGAGTAAATATATTGTAAACGATACTTTTTAGATTAAATGTATTCTTAGAATAAATATTTACGCGAACGAACTTTATGTAAATTCGTATATCCTTGTAGAATCGATTTAGATTTCATCTCTTATTTTTTTCTTTTCAATCATTTACCTCGATTAATAAAACCAAACTTATTTTTATACCCAAACTCAAATCACTAAACATTTTAATTAATCTTGTTCTTTTCATTATTTAATTCGAAATGATAATGTAGCTCAAATAATGATATTAATTGTGTTATTTTCTCAATCAAATTATTAATTGGTGTATCCTAGCAACTTATTCTTTAATTTTTAAACAGCGTATTAATTGTTCCTTTCTTCTTAATATTTGGGACAATAATTGCACTATCCATAAATCCATAATTATTTTAACAGCTATTGCAATTTAAAGAAAATATAAAGAAAGGAAAAAATAACGCTGGAAAAAAGATGCTTTTTCTTCATATAAATATTGATCATATTTGTAAAGTGCAATTAAAATAATTTTCACATCTATCAATTAAAGATAATTAGTTTAATTGATAAATTATTTACCTTAATGTACTGAAAACATCTTTTAGTTCCTAGTAAAATTAAATTAATAACTGATTACTTAAAATGGGAAACATAATATCCTAACAGGATTTCTCTGTTTAGTATAAGATTATCGATAAAAGAGGGCGAAAAAAAAGTATTTTGAAAAAATTGGTGACATTAAGAGAAAAAGTAATAAAAGATTACTCGGTGCAAAATTTATAATTATTATTAAAAAAAATTTTTGATAACGTTTAATCTAATATTTCATAATTTTATGATATCAAATTAAATCGTATCAATTTTTTAAAGAATGATAAGAAAAGTTACACTTTTTAGAGAAATATCCATGTGTTTTTGAAACAGTAGAAAAAATTTCCCATCCCTTTTTACAGGAATTCTATAAAAGTATTTGTATTATATATGTAAAAGTCAACAAGATTTATCGATTATTATTTATTATAACTGCAATTCAGATTAACAATAACGAATCAATATGACAACTCAATTATTTTTAGTAATATCAGTAATAGCCGATAAATCACATTAGTTGTAATATACATTGGTATATATCTGAATTTTATTTTATATAATATATATATAATAATTATTATTATTATATAGAATATAATAATCTGTCTAAATTATGTTTCATTTGAAATTTATTAATTTATAGAAAATATTATATTTAATCTCTTTTCAAAACAGATAATTTGTTTCTTGCTGTTCAAGTGCACTTTAGAATCACATAAGTGGCACTTTATGTTCAAGCAGTAAAGCATTCATAAAAAAGATAGTATAAAAAATAATTCATATTTCTCCGAATAAATGCATTTAATATTCTTCACCAATTAATAGCACTTCAATTTGAATCTCAAACTAATCCCCGCATTTTGTTGATTAATTTTACCATAATGAAGGCTCTAACTAGATTAAAAAGACTTTATCTAGAAAGAACTATCTCCGTTTTCCTTCAATTCAAAGTTTGAACCTAGTCTTTTCTCCGTTTTATTTTCGGTCCGCTTCAAACTTGGATCTAGTATAAAGTCTTTGGCGTAATCTTACTTTAACGACACATCGTTACATTTGAAAGTAAGATATGAAAATCAGTTCAGTCTGCTTATTTGGCATCATTTTCGCGACTTTGGGATTGGAGAAAAAAAAAGAAGAAAGAAACTGAAAGAACTTTCTTTGTTGGTATTAAACGAGATCATTAAATCAGGATTTAGGAAACGATTTCATTCTCCAAACATACATTTTTCTTTTACGTTTTATTTCTTTGCGAGCAAATTCCCATTCCTTTTTATTCCGATAACGAAGTAAATATTTGAACTGAGAAATACTTTAAAAAATAAATTGCGTGCAATTTCCATATCTTTTGCATCAATTCTATTTGAGCCAGACTTGTTTTTGGAAAAGAATGGCGATCGATTTTCAGTTCTTTGTGACTCACGAAATTTGGTGATTTTGAGATAAAAAGTCTGTATTGAATAAATGTATTGGTATCCATAAATTAAAGAACAAACAAAATGCTAAGTTTTATACACAAATGTTAGATTTAGAAGAAGAGACAAGATTACCATGCTTTAGAAAATACCTGTTACTGATTGGTCGATGAATATGCAAATATTTTGAACCGTATGATAGCAGATAAATTACATACAAAAATAAGAGATGAAAAAAGGGGGGAAATTGTATGTATTATGTAAATTATTGATGTTTTTTCTCTTGATATGATGAAATAATATGAATTAAAGAACACATGGATGATTTTATCCATAAAAATATATTAAAGAATTGTTCGATCAGGGATATTAATTATTCAGAATTACTAAATTTTTATCAGACAATAAAAGAAAAGATAATATGAAAGTAGAATAGTAAATAGAATTATAATTCTGATTAATTCACCAAAACTACTGAAATTAAGATTGTCATATATAAATAACAGCTGAAAGAAGTTTAGTTTAGCTATATTAACGTCCCGTTTGAAGCAACACTAGGGCTATTTTGGGACGGACCTCGTAATTTTGAACCGCGGTCAGATGACGAGGATGACATCTGAGCTGGCACCCACCTCTCCACACCACACCACACCAGCGGGAGGACGTTTGGTCAGGACGGATTTAACGTGCAACAGACCCCCTTACACGGCGGTTCTTCGGTGAAATCGGGGCTCGAACCTGAAACCCTCCGGTTCCGAAGCCGAGACCTTACCACCAGGCCACCGCAGCCCAACAGCTGAAAGAAATCATTCTGATAACTGCAGAGATACAGATTAGTCTGTAAGTTTGTTTTAAGTCGATTCCTTAGGAAGACTTCCTATTGCAATAGTTCTCATGACACGACTTTGAAAAAATATTTGCAGTTCTTCACCGATCATGGTTCCTTTAACCCAAAAGCACCCTTCGTTCCAAAGTTTATATTACATATGGATATAACGTTTTGCCCATGTGAACAGAATAACTAAAGTAATTTTGTTTCGATTTTAACTGGCTTGGAATATATTGTTGGAAATATAAAAATTACAGACTTGATCGTAACCAGTCCATCTAGCTCAAAGGGGATGGTAATGGTGAGCGGTTGAAATTTCCATTTCGCTATAACTTTCTTCATACTGAAGATAGAAAAATAAATCCAAAAACCAAATTAGCGCATCATTAAGACGAACAACTTTTGTATTTAAACGTTTTCGATAACGGAAAATATCTTAAGTTCGGGTTTGAAAAGAGATTTTTATGCCCTGGCTGTTTCTAATACGAGCAATTTATGTTGCCAGATACTAACTTAGATGTAAAAAATCTCCCTTTGCCTTCCAACGTGCCGAGAGGAAATTTTTTTAATTATTCAAGAGATAAGCACATGTAGAAGGCATCAAAATATCCCACCAGATTATAGCGAAAACGTTAAATTATATTGCTTTGTTTACCTTGAAACTAGATAATATATATTCCATAAAATGTCTTTAACAGAAGAAAGGATTAATAGTGGTGAAAAAAATATCAATTATGTTATACTGAGCAGATCTAGGTAAATATATTGTTCACGGACGAAAGCAGTTGTTTATCCTTTAATTCAATACATTGTTTTATTATTGAAATTCGATTTACCATTAGATTTTTTACCAAGAATTTTCTTTATTTAAAGAAATATATTTTTAATGAATAACTTCTCTATCTATTCCAGGCCGTTCCAATGATATATTATTATTTAGAAATTTTATTTTACTTATTATTATTATTTTACTTACGCTTGCAGTTCTTCAAAATAAACAAATGATAGCGATATTTCTAATTGTTTAAACAAATTCAATCCATAATTTACGTTATTATACAATCTAAGGTTGATAAAACAGAGCAACTGATAAAATTAACAAAGAAAAATATTCTATTGTAAAAATTCAAAATATCAAAGTTCAGTTGTCTCACTGTTCATTTAGCAAGTGTATATTTTGTACTTAGTTTTCACTTTTGCACTTTCACATGAGGGATAAAGATGTTAATGTTTTATCAAATTATTAAGCTGAAATCTAATTCTTAAAATTTACACATCTTGCTTTTAAGTATACTTTTCGTTCTTTATATTATACTTTGCATATGGGAATAGAGGTGGTAATAGAATATAGTTTCGTTACAGGGAAAATAACAATGCGCATTATGACATGAAATAAAATATTTTATGGTGACTGGAAAAGAAATTTAAAAATTGTTATTTTCTATCAATATAGGAAGAAAGTCTATATAATAAGCAAGAAATAAGGATAGGAATACAGAATAGAAAAAGAATATTTAATACGTGAACGAGCAATTTTTTTCATCCTAAATGCAAAAAAAATTATAAATGTAAGAATCATACTGGCACTGTGCATTTCTTCCATTTGAGCTACATCTCGCATTAAATGCACCCTCTTTTATCCTCATATTACCCACAAACACTAAAATTACAAAAAAATGCATTCTTTAATTTTTTTAACATATTTACGTTTTTTTTATTGCAATGCCATTTCCAATATAATCATAAGAAAACTGAATGATCTGATGAATTAGTAAATTTCAATAGATTAACCTTTTCGGAATATTTATTTTCTAAAAATTCTCTTTGTCTATCATACTTTGTTTTCGGTACCTTTTTTTATAAGCTACCTTCCCTTCAAGAACACTATCGAACTTTTTTTAGTATCAAGTTTCTTGTTGAAAATTTAATTTTAAAAAAATTCTTGTACCCCTGCGTAAATCTTCGTAGGTTTCCCACTTAATTCGACACCCACTTAATAGGTCAAATGGCGATAATTTAATCTAATCATAGAAGAATAAACACCGAAACAAAGTCACCTGCATTTACATTTATTTTTGATTATGAATACTAAAATGGATTCTAGTATCCATATACAACCCTCATCTTCATTCCAAATTATTCAAACAAACATGGTATTAAGTACAGGCCAGTAGCAGAAATTAATAAATTGTAATTGCACTTTTTAAACCTATGGAAATTTTTCTTCGTGAATTCTTTTATGCATTCATTTGATAAAGCAATAGCGCTAGTAAAAGTAAACAAAAATATCTGCAAAATATTTTATTGCACGTGAACGACAATTTAAATCAAAAACATATATAACGTGGATGAGCCAGCATATTCTGATGCTAAAATATTTTCTGCTAATGTAATTAAGATACTCATTTGTATTTCCATACACTCAAGCAGAATTCCTCATTATTCTAATATCGTTTTGTCTTTTACAGTTTTTCCTTCGATAACTAAACATTTATTGAATCTTTACATACCACTTCAGAAATTTAGAAGTTTTTAAGTTCAATTTATACAAATTAATCGCATTCAAATAAAGGATAGGTATTTCCTAATAGTTCAAGGGAATTATACATCTCTCTGATTTTTAATCATATATTTTAATAGATAAACTAGAATTAAATCTTAATTCTAAGATATTTTTTGATAATATTTTATTCTATTTCAGTATTATTATAATTCTGTGATATTTAACAATAGCATATGTAATGAGCCAGCAAATCTAATAAATACATTTTTCCCGAAACTTGTCCCAAACTTTGTTCATTACTACATAATGGCTATTCATCCACAAAGGAAACGACTCAACATCAGAAAAGACCTGAAAACTCTCTTAAAAGCTCAAAAATGAATATTGGAATAAATCGATTTTATTTCTAGACTTGCGATGATCTTGTTCTGGGTATCGATTAGATAGATTCCATCAAAGAACCATCGTATATCTGTGACTGCTCAAAAATCTAACGTAGTTGATCAAAGTCTAAAGATGTATTGAAAAGCCTTGTAATTTGGCATGGGTGTATGAAGATAAACTAATAGCTCATCTTTTGTCTAATAGAAATTAAAAAATACAGTCAATACACCCAAAAGCTAAAATTACCACCCAAATGACCATTGCGATAATATCGAGGCCAAAATTATAAAAATATTTATCCTGTTGCTTGAAAGATGAAACACTTAACTCATTAAATTAAACTAAACTAAAAAGGTGATTTCCACAGCTAGCACTTGAGTTGATTGTAGAGGGGGTTAAGGTATGAAGAAAGAAGAAATAAATAAACCCTTTCTAAAGTTGTCGGAACTGTCTTGCCATGAAATTCATCAATTTTTGAATATGTGTTGAAGACTATTTTACCATTTCTGAATGTTGCTGTCAGTTTTTCAATTGCTCTAGAAAGCTGCTGTTAGCTTTTAAGTAGCTCCAGAAATTTGAAAAAAAAAGGAAAAAGAAAACATGAGTAAACACTTTGATATATAATGTGATTTAAACAATCATTATCATTAATTGAGAAAACAAAGTGCCAAAACCGAAAAATAAAAATAAGCATGGTTTAAGTTTTCTCGTCAAATTCTTCTTTGAAACCAAAACTAGTCTTTTCAATTTCTAGTCACACAAGCAATAAAATATACCTTGATTTGTTAGTTAATTTCTTTTTAATCAAATTAGTTTTATCTAATAAACTAATTTATTTTCTTAGTTAAATCTTAAACATAAAAGTATTTCTATGTGCTGTTAATAGAAAGATAGACAGGCTGAAGTGTTTAAAAGGGGTTTGATGATGAAGATATAAATCTTTTACACAGCAAATATGTTACTAATTATGTGGAAGGGTGTCAGGTGACTTTATCAATTAACAACTAATTAAAAACCAAAGAAAAGAAATTCCAAGCCATTTTTTTATTTACAAAAACTTTAGACAAATTCTAAAAAGCGAAGAATAAACTTAACATGACAAAAAAATTTAGTTACGAATTTCTTTAACATATAATTTTATATATTTATGAATACATCACTCAAAAATGCATTCCTTTTATTAAATAATTTGAAACATTTAGAATTCATATTTTTTCCATTTAAGTTTAAAAATAGCAACAAATGTTAATGTCAGTTCAAAATATTCACAGACATGCTTAATATCTGACTTAATAAACTCGACTGAATTTCCGAGGTTTAAATTTACCGAAACAAGGCATTTCAAATGCGTCTTGCAACTGGAAAGCACAATTAACTGTAATTCGACATCTTCATTTGAAGCAACCCTCTCACAAACCAAAAGGAAAGGTAACTAATAACTAAAAAGGAAGCGGGACTTTATAATTACGTTACTTGTCCTATTAGTTCTGCGAAAAATAATCTAAATAAATCGCGGAAAATTGAGAAGTTCCCTTCTTTGACTCGCTTCATCAAATGAATGCGAGTTAACTAGTTTAAAGGCAATTTTGGGCGATGGCACCGAAAAAAAAAGGGAAGAAGGCAGTTTATAAGGCTTTTCAAATATTGCATTCCGCTTTTATCTTTTCAAAAAGTAATTAAGATTTAGTTTTCTGGGATCATCGGATTGCTAATTATGTGTCGCGGAAAGAAATTTCACGGATGGTTTATGGAATTTAGGGATTAGCTAATACTTTCAACCGGTCCTGATATAGGTCGTCGCTAAATATAGTTCTAAAAAAATAAGTTGCAGGATTTTAATAAGTTAGGAGGATGCAATAGAAGAAGATATTAAGTGTCTATCCTTAAAAATTTCCCCCCAACCTATTATGAGGCTTATAGCTTTAAGAGAGCCTTATATTTGGATTTGTTTAAGAATTTACAGCATTATTGTGTTATTTATTGTTAAAAGACGCAAATATATTAGTATTTAAAAAGATATTAACGTGAAACTATGCATTATTAAGCAGAAACAAGTAAATTGTGTTGATAGAAATACAGTAAAACTGTCGGAAAAATTTATTAACAAATAAGCATGAAAGGAAAAGGAAATTATGGTGTGCGGGTTCTGAGTAATAAGTTTCATGCGAAAGACTTTGTGTAAGCTCAGATTTTTTTCTAGGACTTTAATAAAATTGAAAGAAAAGGCTTTAAGTGCTGAAATTAGTTTTTCATAAGCTATTGTAGCGCAGAGATCTGGTTCAAATGTACACCTCTTGCAATAGTATCTGAAACAAATTATTATATTTTAACAAAATAATTCAGACTGCATTTACCTGTTTGAATTTTTAACACAATTTTTTTTAGACTTAAAGGATATAATGGGCAAGAGCTCATACACAAAATCGATGTTAAACATTAACCTCAAATGCAATTTAAAGCACTTGTTTCAACGTATTTCAGCTGTGTGTTTTTAAGATTATTATAGTTTATTAGTTTGCCTCCAAAAGTGTCATCATTTTATTATTCTTTATAATATATACAGGGTGGTTATAATTAAACTTTCTCTATAAACAGTATCATACAATACAAACGGTTGAACGGATTACAACGACATTTGATATATAGGCTATACATGTGATGCACTCACGGAATTTCAAAAAAAGAAGAAAAAATAGTTCTAAAATGTCCGCTAAGGGGCGCTTTTGAAGATAAAAACATTAATTTTAACACACTAAAAAACCAAAACGGAATACAGAAACAATATTAACATTTATTGACTAGTTTCTGATCACCTTGTCATCGAACCATATTATGTAAAGGTAAGGAAAAAATAATAGTTCGCTGTTTGAGAAAAACATTCAGTTTGCAGAAACAAGACCAGATTAGGACGCAATCGCACAAGAGGAGCAGCTATTAATCATTTCTAGGACGATGTAGGAAAAGGTGCTCCATGTGACCACCCTCATTCACCTGCAAAATTTCATGTCGATGGACAATGTGTTCAACAGCAGATCGTGACTGACCAGTTGTAATGCCTCACATGTGAAGCGTTATGGAGTTCTTTATGTCATTCAGCGTCACAACAAGATACCGTCATCATTACAGCCGGAAATACCGACATGCAAAATATAACAACGAATCCAAACGTTTCTTATTGTAACCTGTTTTGCATAAAGCTTTCTCTTCTTCATAAGCATGCAAATTGTGACATTTTTTTCTTAGAATTGTCAGTTTCCCCAGTTTTACATTTTATTACTCATAATTCTTGTTCTGGATTTTTAATATCATTTCTGCGTTCCATTTTGGGCGTTTTTTGTGTCAAATTTGATGTTTTTTCGGAAAATGCGCCCTCTGGTGGACATTTTCGAACTTTTTTTTTTTTCGGAATTTCATGAGCGCATCTCGTGTATAACCTATATACCAAATTTCACTGCAATTCGTTCGCGTTGTAGGATGCTGATTATAGGGGAAGTTTAATTATAACCATCCTGTGAATGGTATCCACTAAACCCATTCTACTCCACATTAAATTGAGATTGGTGACAAGTATTTTTGAAAACTTCATGTCTGGGTTTTGCAAAATGACCATCTGTTACAGTACACTTACCGGTTGCAGTAAACTTACGGCGAACTACAGAATTAGCGCTTTTATGTTGGAATCTGTAAAAAGTACATGAAAAAAAGTCGGACACAAATTTTAGAGCTATTTATCTAATAGCACAAAAGAACATTTTGAGCGTAACAATGCTAAGAGCAAAACGTGTAAAAAGTGCACTTTTTGGCCTCGATTTCAAACATCTTTAAGCCAAAAACGATTAGAAATAAAACAGAGCAATTAATTATCACTATACTTTTATTTTCGTTGTTCGAAATGTTCTGTCATCAATTCAATGTTTATTACTCAAAAGTTAATCTTTTCTTCTGTTGTCACGTTATTATGTCACAGGTTTCGAACACTGTGATCACACTATTGTGCGTTTTATTCGTTTTACCCTTAGCGTTATTGCGCTTAAAGTGTCTTTTCGTACTTAATCGACTATTATATAATTTTGTTGCTGGTTTTTTTCCCATATCTTGTACCCATATATATATACAACAGATCTCGCTATGTAGAATAACATCATTTAACTATAATTACACTAATTAGACATGAAGCTTATGGAAACGTGGTATAGAAGGACTTTAATACGCATCTTGCATATTATAATATATGCATGCAAATATATATAATAATTAATAGGAATTACATAAGTAAAAATGATATGATTATTAAGATATGCCTCTCACACAGTCGCGCACAACGTAGTGCCCAAAGTGCTTTCGTCTCTTTACATAGCATTCTATATATTTGCAAATATATGACGCTTTATAGATAAACAAATTGGAAAGAAAATGTTTAAACAGTCGTATTGTCGCAATATTATATATGTAAAAATATAATTTTTTAAGCAAAGTCGGGGCCGAAGATAGAGAGAAGACACTTTGAAATTTAAGCTTCGCTTTTATCCATCCCGGGAGGCATAATTTATGAATAAGAAGCGATGATAGGCTAGAGTCCTTTCACCAGCGATGCAAGAGCCAAAGAACGTAAAAACGTCAAGAGCGTGAAAATATTTTTCCCAGTGCTTATATACCATGAGATTCTGATAGGGATTTCTTTACACGTGTCGATTTAGGCAAGAGAAACTTAGGTATCTTTCAAAAAGAATTCGCTTAGCTAGACAAGTTTTTATCCCTTCATTCGGAGTGTGGGAACTTGTCGATCTCAGCAATTTTACAGAGATTCTTTTGCATTAATTAAATAAAAGAGGTGGAATTGGATCAGAAAATAAGAGCATTTTAGAATGAAGTTAATGTGGGTTAAATAAGACGTTGGGAGTTAATTATGGTTTAATTTAGATTTTAAAATATCATTATATATATGTATATGTAGGATGGAAGCCAAGCTACCATCTGAGTTCCAAGGCGAATGAAATAGTCAAGTTGTACATTTCATAATTTAATGGAAGACAAACAAACATAAAGACGGCACGACATAAAATTAAGAAGGAAAGAGTTAGAAGGGCGGTTGCTGCCCATTTACATCAAGTTGGTTAACATCGCAGAAATTCAAACATTCAGTTACGCCACACGCAAACACCAAGTCCAATGTTTCACTTTCACTCGCTCAAGCTCATGTCCGTGTGACGTCAGCTGGTGGATAGAAGATAGATGCAGTGTCACCTGGTGGTCCGCGGAACAAGGATACCACAGCGGCCATTATGACTGCAAGAGCTGACCTCAGCGAGCCTTTCATCCATTGGATTCCAACATTGCCAAGTAAGCACTCGAACAAAAAGAACCTGAAATGAACAAAAAAAAAAACGAGACAGAAAAAGTATATGAACAATTAAAGTTAGAAAAATACAGATTTCTTTGTTTAGATGCAGTGGACTCTAGTCTGTTTTAAGTTATTCTGCCCCACATTTTCATGTGGTCTGCTGCAGTAGATGTGATGTTTGGTCCTTCGTTTTGTCCGAACTTTCTGACATCATAGCTGTCGTTCAACCTGACATTCACCACTTCGTAAGGACCGAAGAATTTTGGTCGCAACTTGAGACCAGTCCCAAATTGAGTTCGTTGAATTGCAACAAAGTCGCCAACCTTGTACTGAAGTGCTTCCTTTCTCTTCTTATTGTAGTTTCGACGACTTTCTTCCTGGACTTTTAGATGCAGAATATTTCTTTTAGCTTCCTTGCGAATATTTTCTCAATCTTCAATAAAGGATTCCATGCTTTCCTTTTTCAGCAATTCAAGGATGTGTAGGTCTTCATTGGTTTTCATCTTTACGCCAGTTAGGAGCTCAAAAGGTGTTCGTTGGGTACTTCTTGAAACTGTTGAGTTCAACGTCCGCTGGACAGCAGGAACAAATTTATACCATTTGGTGGGATCGTCCAACAATAGTTTTGCTAAAATTGGAATTATGGTTCCATGGATTTTTTCGACTTGCCCATTACCTCTGGGAATTCCGTTTGTGATGCTGAGATGTTCAATACTTTCATTCTCACAATATTCTTGAAGTTGTTTGGATGTAAATGCACTGCCTTTATCGGTTATGATCCTATGTGGATTTCCAAATGTAACTTCTTGTTGTTTAAGTTTGTCGATGGCATCATGATCAGATGTAGATTTTACGGGATATATCCAAGTGAATTTGGTAAATGCGTCGATTACAGTGAAGATATGGTTGTAATTTTTATTGGTAGATGTTAAAAGACCTAAAAAGTCAATATGGTACGTGCTGAAGGGGACTTTTTCCTTTGGGATAGGATGTAAAAATCCTTTGCCTTTCCCTCGTTTTTTATTTACAAGAATACACTCAATACAGTTTGATATGACATTTTCTACACGTTTTCTAATATTAGGAAAATAGAAAGTTTGCTTTACAACGTCTTTAGTTTTATTGATACTGAAATGACCTTTAGAATGAATATTTTTAACAACTTCAGTGAGCATTAGTTGAGGAACTACCAAGAGATCAGAATCATTTACGATTTTATAAAGCACATTATTCTTAAGAATAAAGTCATTAATTTTCTTATTTTCCAAAAGTTGTTTTATGGAACTTATATATTCATCATTTTGTTGACAATTGACAATTTTGGATGTTATTTCATCGTGTGTTACAAGCATAATAGGGTATCGACTTAAACAATCCACATGTTTCATTTGTTTGCCTAGACGATGTACAATTTCATAGTTAAAGTCTTCCAAAAATAAAGCCCATCTAGCAATTTTTGGTGTCAAATGTGTTTTACTCATAGTTTTTTGAAATGCCAAACAATCCTTTGCGATTCGAAATTTACTACCAGCTAAATAGTTTCGGAATTTCTTTAAAGCTTCAATAATTGCTAAAACTTCAAGTTCGTTAGAATATTTCTCTTCTTGGGGGGAGGTTTTTTTACTCATGTAATGAATTGGGTGAAACTTATTATCATCAGACTGTTGAAAGAGAATTGCGCCATAACCAAATTTGCTAGCATCAGTATGCAATTCAAGTTTCGCACCCTGCTTGAAAATGTGTAATGCAGGTTTTTCAGAAAGCTTTTGTTTTAGAGTTTGGAATGCTGAAATTTGTTCGGGTCCAAAGTAGAACACTGTGTTGTCACGAAGTAAGTCGCTCAATGGCTTAGCTATTAATGCATAATTTTGAATAAATTTTCGGAAATAATCAGTGAGGCCAAGAAAGCTTTGAACCTGTTTAACGCTTTTAGGTTCTGGAAAATTCTGGACAGCAGAAGTTTTATCCAAAGAAGGACTAATTTTACCGTTTTCAATAATGTAACCCAGAAATTCGATTTTAAACTTCAGAAATTGGCATTTCTTCAAGTTAAGTTTTAATCCGTATTCGGATGCAGTTTCTAATACCTTAGATAAACTTTTTATACCATCAAGCTTATGATAAGCTGGGTATAATGATGTCATCCATGTAGATAACGACAACGCCTTCTTTAAGAAGATCACGATACACATGGTTAATGAATCTTTGGAAAACACTCGGGCTATTGCAAAGACCAAATGGGACTTTGTTAAATTCGTATTGTCCATCATGCGAGACAAATGAAGTGAACTTTTTACTATCTTCTTCCATCTCCACGTGGAAGAATCCATTTTTCAAATCAATTGTTGAAAAAAATTTTCCTGAGTGCAATTGGTCTAGAATTTCTTCTATTAGGGGTAACGGATATCTATTTTGAACCGTTTTAGCATTTAATTTACGGTAATCTATGCAGAGTCGTAAGTTACCGTCTTTCTTCTTTCATAAGACTAATGGAGAACAATAATCGGAACAACTATCTCTAATTATACCCTGATTTAACCAATCAGTTATTTGCTCATTTACTTTCTGTTTTTCAGGAAAAGAGAGTCGCCTGGGTCTTTGACAAATAGGAATTTGATCTTGTAATACAATACTCATTTTCAACTTAGTATCCTTAGTTTTAATAGGTTTATAATTATTAATCAATGATGACAATTCATTTCGAATATTTGGATCATTAACATACGATAAATCAAAAGGACATTCATCAATCACATTTGTAACATGAAACAAAAAATACTCATCATCATTGCTGCAGAAACGAATTCCGTCTTTACCAAATGTAAATTGAGTATGTTGTAAAACGTCAGTTCCAATAATCATATCAAGTGGAAATGTGTCATCACTAAGAACATGAATTTTTGCAGGTAATGTTTGATTTTGAATAGTAATAGAATCCTGAAAGAAACCAATACTTTGAACTGTATTTGGGCCAACTCCAGAAAACGTTACATGAGAAGGATGTAATGGTGGGGAACCAATTTTTAGATATATATTTTCATTAATAGTGGCTTGCGACCCAGTGTCGCAAAGTGCAGTTAATTGAATTCCTTTAAGTATAATTTCAACATGCATGGGGTTTTGGGAAAAGGTTTGAGCAGAAATATGGTGTACAGTTCTGGTAGGTGTAGCAAGTTTAGCGTCAGATTTGGATTCAGCGTTTCGTGAATTTTGAGGGCAATTAGCATGAACATGGCCAAAATGTTTGCAGCCGTAACATTGTTTACCAATGCAGTGGTTTACCAATGCAGTGGGTTTACCAATGCAGTGGTTTACCAATGCAGTGGTACTTAATCGTGCAGTGGGTACTCATATGTCCTTTTAAACCACGGGAGTAACATACTGGTTGTGGGTTTGGAGTACGCTTACGGTCAAATTTTGTATTATGAGTGGGATCAAATTTTTTGTCATTACTTTGCAAAAAAGTTCCTGAAGCATTAAATAGCTTTTCATAAATTTTCAATTTTTCCTTAAATTCAGGAATTTATTTACAGTTGTACAAAATTATTTTACTGTTTGATGAATCGGGAATTCAGTTTATGACATACTCGATCAAAGAGGAATCATCAAGAGATGGGGCAAGATCTCGCATGGCCAAGAAATATTCTTGTAATGTTTCAAATGGTTTCATACTTCGAGATTCCATCAATTTATGTAATTGGATGCCATTTACCCTATCTGAAAACTCTGACAATAAATGTTGCTTCATTTGTTCCCAATTTGTAATTCCATGAATAGATCTTATTAAAGTTAACGCGGGACCTGTCAAACATTTCTTAACGAAAATAATTTGGTGAATTTGATTCCTTATTTCATATAAATTAAATATATCTTCAACATCAGAAAGGAAAGTTTCAACGCTGTAATTATCTCGTGACGAAAAGTGTTTTACTAAATCAACAATATCTTTAAGACTAAATGCCTAGAAAGAATTACAACCAGAGCGTTGCGTATCAAATAAAGGCAATGAATTTTGGGCTGACTCATCAAGATTAATGTGCGGTATCTGGCGTTCATTTTTCAAATCGGGAGGATTTAATTTATTGCTTGCGGTTAGCTGCGAGTCTTCGATTTCCGTTTTTGATTCTTCAAGGTCATCCGTTTCACTCAAACCGGATAGCTTCGTTTGCAACAACGAGAAGATCGCTTAGATTCTTTAGAATAAAATCACTACACTTTTCTAAATCAGTATGAAATTCTAAATGCAAGAGATTACAGATAGAAATTAAATCTTTAAGCGAAAATTCTTTCAGAACTTTCTGTTTCGCCTCTTCCAATTGAAAGTTAGGTGGGAATCCAGAAAATTTGCGTAATCTAGAATGGTTTTGCATGTCGCCGTCTGAGCCAAATATTAACCTATGCAAAAGTTGGATTTGATAATGCATTCAGAAAACATTTGCTTTAGATTAACATTTCAAAGAGAAATTTTGCTCATTTACTGACTGATTCCTGTCTTATCAATTTATAATTCGCGTGAAAAATCTAATTTGTTCCTAGAGGTATATGGCAACTCCATTCTTAGTTGAGAGAATTTCAAAATTCCAGTTATTTCTAAAACCTTCGTTTTTGTTAAAGTTTAAAAAATAAAAAACTGCCAAGTTTGTCATCGCTACCGAGGGACGTTGACCTAGCATGCCTTCAACGGCAATTAAAATATCTGTAATATTCTTTTTTTACAATGAAATGGATTGAGCGAAGAAGCAGTGTTAAAGATTCCTAACAGTATTTTCATTGGTTCGATATGTTTTCAATGTGACGAGTTGAATTTGAATTTGAATTTGAATTTTAGTGGCACAAGAGCCAAATCTGGCTAAGCTGCACCAAACATTAATTAAAACTTAAAACCATGTATGTAAAATTTTAAAACATACGCGCTACGATACAAGATAAACATGAAACAAATGTTAAATAGCGAAGAATAAGGAATAAAATAGCAAAATATTAAAACTTCAAATAAAATATGAAGTTCATATAAACATCTCAAATACAAAAAAGGCTAAAATATGAAGAAAATGTTTAAATTTTTGATAAAAATCCGATACGTCTAAGGAAAGCAAACAACTGTTGGTGGGGCCTTTCCCCCAACAGATCTTTCAGATCTACATCAGTAGTGCCAAAAAAGTATAAACGAAAGGGGTTGAAATCTGGACATTTTGTTAAAATATGATCTATCGAGTCTGGTATTCTGCATGAGGAACACATCGGTGCCGGTTCTCTAAATAATAAATGCTTGTGAGTGTAACGAGTATGACCAATTCGAAGGCGAGTCAGTCTCACATCAGCCTGACGAGAAGGCATAGTCGGCCATGTGTTAATAATAGGTTTGATGCTGTAAAGTTTGTTGTCGATTTGGCAGCTCCAGGATTCCTGCCACTGAATATAGATATTTCGTTGCACACATCGGTGGATGTCATCATATGGTGTTTCATAATTTAAAGGAGTTGAGGCCAATCGAGCTATGCTATCTGCCTTCTCGTTGCCATCAATTCCAACGTGACCTGGGATCCAGCAAAAAATAATGTCAAACCCGTTCTTTACGAGTGAATGTTAGCTGTATAAAATATCCAAAACAATTGGATGGCAGTTTAAAGAAAGGTGTCCTAGTTGTGTTAGAACACTCCTGCTATCACTATAAATACAGAATTTCCGAAACTGACTTCTAGAAATTCGTTGCAAGGCATAAAATATTGCCATTGCTTCTGCACTATAGACGGAAAATGAAGATGGAAGACTATGGCTATATGTGATATTATTAAATACAACACCAAAACCTGTATGGCCCTCAGTTTTAGAACCATCTGTAAAGACTGCAATATAATCAGAATACTGACTTCGATGAGATTGGAAAAAACTTTGAAAAATGACTGGAGAAGTTTCACTTTTATTAAAATTTATGAAGGGATTTATATGTTCTACTGATAGCATTTCCCAAGGGGCTTGATGAAAAACACCTGTCGACAGGACTTGCAATTCCTCCAGGTTCATATCTTTAATCAAAAGTTTCGTGCGGTCTAAAAAAGGACGGATACATGATGGACGAGCATTATAAAATCTGATGGTTGGATAACTGGAATGCAGATATTTCAAAGGATGATTAGAGTTCGACATTACTTTAAAATAATAAATGAGTGACAATTTCTGTCGCCTCAAATATAGTGGCATTTGATGACATTCAGTATAAAGACTCTCGATGGGGGATGTTCGGAAGGCTCCAGAGCATATCCTTAAAGCTGAATGGTGAACAGGATCAAGTTTCCACAAGACAGATTTGCGTGCAGATCCATAAACAATACAGCCATAATCAATGCGAGAAAGTATTACAGCCTGATATATCCTAATGAGAGAAATACGATCCGCGCCCCAAGTAGTGTTTGACAAAACCTTCAAAATATTCAATAACCTTTCACACTTTTTACGTAAATACAGAATGTGCGATAAAAAAGTCAGTTTACTGTCTAAGATAACTCCTAGGAAACGAACTTCTTGAACGACTGGAATAGGTTGATTGTGAATATGAAGTTCTGGTTCAGGATGCAAATTCCTTTTTCTGCAAAAATGCACAACACAGCTTTTGCTTGAGGAGATGGTGTGGCCGTTTCGTTCGCACCATGAAAGGATACTATTGATAGCAGTTTGAAGTCTTCTCTCGATTTCATTCATGTTCGCTCCCTGACAAGATATTTGCAAGTCATCTACGTACAGACTGCTTTGAATTGATTGTGGCAAACTTAAAAGTACTTTTGAAATGTGAAGGATGAAAAGTGTTACACTCAAAACGCTTCCCTGAGGAACGCCCTCAGATTGAATGAAAGAGTTTGAAAGTATACCACCAACACGAATGTTAAAAGAACGATGAGATAAAAAGTTTCTTATAAAAATCGGTAAATTTCCATAAAATCCATAATCTGATAAAGTACGTAGGATACCGTAACGCCAAGTGCAGTCATACGCTTTATCAACGTCAAAGAAAACAGAAACTAAATGATATTTTTTTACAAATGCATTACGGATCTGAGTTTCTAAATAAACAATATTGTCTAGTGTAGAGCGTCCTCTACGGAATCCGCTCTGATACATTGGTATAAAATTATTCATTTCCAGTTCATAAATTAATCTGGAGTTGATCATTCTCTCAAGTGTTTTTGAAAGACAGCTTGTAAGTGCTATAGGCCGGTAACTTAGTGGGTCAGCGCTATCTTTCCCGGGTTTTAATATTGGAATAACAATAGCATTTTGCCATTGTTTTGGATAAACATGCTCATTCCAGATTCGGTTAAACAATCGGAGAACATTTAAGAGGGAATTTTCCCGTAGATTTTGAAGCATGCAGTATGTTACTCCATCTGGTCCCGGAGATGAATTATGACACTGGGATAGAGCCTTCTGTAATTCGAACATTTTAAATTCACAGTTGTAGGGAGCATATTTGTCGCTGTCAAATGATACAGGATGCTGTTCAAAGCGTTTCTTAATTTCCTGGAAAGTCATAGAGTAAGAATGGGAATTGGAAATCTCAGCAAAGGTTTCTCCATTGATATTAGCGATATCTTCCGGGGAAGAGTAAATGGTATTACCACGCTTCAGGATGGGAAATGTGAAATCGTTGTAAATACCGTTTGCTGCTCTAACTTTTCGCCACAATTGAGAACTCGATGTTGAAGAAGTTATTGAAGAAGCGAATCTTATGTACGACTCTCGTTCACTTCTACGGCGGACTCTACGAGCATGTGCTTTGGTGCTTTTAAAGGCAATAAAGTTTTTTGTGGTTGGGTATCGACGGAAGATACCCCACATTTTTTTCTGTTTCTTAAGAGCATCATAGCATGCATCGCTCCATCACGGTTTTCGCAATCTGTGCGGATGAGAAGAGCTTTTGGGTATTGATGCATCAGTGACGTATCGAACTGCGTCATTTATGTCTGAAGACTTGACCATTTCCTCAGTGATCACAGCAAGTTGTTTGAATGCTTTCCAATCTGCACGTCGGAAAAGGTATTTCCGTGGAAATGAATTCGCACAAACATTGTCAGCATGGGAGACTTGAAGCGGGAAGTGATCGCTGTTATGAAGGTCACTTTCAACAACGAAATTCAGCGAGGGCATAAGTGAAGGAGAACAAATAGCCAAGTCCAATGTATGGAATGTGCGTGTTGCCATATGAAAATAAGTTTTTTCATCCCTATTAAGTAGACAGAGAGAGTGATCGGAGATAAGTTTCTCGATCTGTCTTCCACGAGAATTAGTTTTATCACTACCCCATAACATGCTATGACCATTAAAGTCTCCAAACAAGATGAAAGGTGTGGGTAACTGATCAATTAACAAATTTAGTTCTTCCTGATTAATAGTTTCATTTGGTGGGAGGTAAATGTTACAAACTGTTATAAGGGTTTTAAAATGGATTTGTATTGCAACGGCCTGTAATGAAGTATGTATTGGAAGAACGGTACTGGGATACAAATTTGAAGTCAATATGCAGACACCTCCAGTTGGGGCTGCACCTATATCTACATCTTTTCTAGTACTTGAGTAACCCCGAATTTTTGCTGGATGTGTTGATTTCAAAAGAGTTTCTTGAAGGGCTATAATAGCAGGCTGATAAGCGTTAATTAATGTTTTAATATCGGTAATTTTAGAGCGAAAACCGCGGCAATTCCAGGAAATACCTAGACACTTGAATTTTAAGAATGGAGTTCAGGATTGCTACCGACACCAGCACCTGCATCAGAAATAATTGTAGAATGATCCATTTCAACATCCGACAGATCAGAAGAGGAGGTTGTTAATTTTAAAATCTCATTAGAGACTTCCATTTTGGAAGAATCAGGAGGACGTGGAGGATGCTGTAGAGAGGGAAATTTTGATTTTTTTCGACTTTTTCCTTTTGCATTTTTTTGGCCTTTGGCAACTGTAATGTATTGTTGCACCTTAGAAAGCGGTTGCTCCGGTGAGTTTGAAGCCTTGGCAGATGTGGTTTTATTTGGTATATTTGAAGAGGGAGTCAATATTTTCACTGGGCTGATATCATTAAGGTCGTACTGAATATCAATCTCTGATTTTTGAGTGAGAACAGAAGAATATGATAGACCTGGCTTTGGTATCTGTCCAACAACTAATCTACGAGCTTCTGCATAAGATATATTTTGTTTCACTTTTGTGGCCTGTATTTGTTTTTCAATCAACCATTTTGGGCAGGTTCGGGAAAAGGCAGGATGTGTAGCTAAGCAGTTACAGCATTTTAGGGTTTCTGAAGTGCATGTTTTCGAATCGTGTCCAATTTCAGCACATTTAGCACATCTAACATTACCTCTACAACTTTGTTGAGAATGGCCGAATCTCTGGCATTTGAAGCAGCGCAGAGGGTTTGGAATGTATTGACGCACACTACAATGTAAATAACGAGCCCGTATTGCTTTTGGGAGGTCAGGAGTCGAAAAAGTAAGAACCACATGCTGCGTAGGCACCATGACACCGTCTCGCTTGGTGTGGATACGACGCGCTGCAATAACTTTATAACAACTTAGTTCCTGTACAAGTTCGTGTTCTGTATTTGCTAAAAGGTCTTTTTCAGAAATTATACCTCTAGAGTAGTTTAAAGATTTATGTGGAGAGGTTTCAACGGGAAAATCGCCAAGCTTTTTAAGCCTCTTCATAATTGAAATTTGCGTTTTATTGGCAGCTTCAATGAGAAGATCGCCAGAACGAAGTTTTTTAACATCCTTGACTTCACCAATAACAGAAACAATTAGTCGTTGAATGAGAAAAGGAGAAACCGAATGAAATGTTTTAGCCGTGTGTACAATAATGAAACGAGTATCAGTGGTAATTGGATAACAGGAAGAAGGTTTGAAGGTAGAGCCCATACACAGTAGAATAGAAATTCGGGCACCAACGGCACCGTCCACCACGGAGCCCTACAAGGGAAGGCAATTGCTGGCTCTGGGAATTCCCAGCCTCAGTATCCACCTTGATGCTAGCTGGAACCTATACGCTAAGGGCCACTTCCAGGAACGTCTTCCACCCTTAACGCAGAGCCCCAGAAGGTGACCCCTTCGCTTGATCCCTAGCAGACTAACCACTCTGGTGGCTATCTACCGACCGAATTGATACACTGGGGACCAGCAGTGCACCACCCTTCCAATGGGTTGCCACGCACGGTCAACACGTGGGGGTTTTGGCTGTCCATGAGAAGCAAGAAGCAAACAGAGCGGCGACAGCTTCTCATGGAGAGCTCCCTCGCCTGCCGTCGAGGGAAGGAAAAAACAGCAGAAAGCAGAAGGCGCAGTGGAGAGTAAACATAAAGGGAGTATAGATCCCTGGGAACCTCGGGATTGGGACACCCGTACTCACCTAAAGAAGGCGAGCCTCTGAGGGGTCAATGTGACGAGTCCAAAGGCTGAAGAAAATTGTCGAAATTACTTAGGTTGTTGAAGATGGCAGCTTCGAAAACGTTTTAATTTGCGGTATCTTTCAAAACTAGAAGTATTTGATGATATACTAGGGGCCATAAGCGACCAAATGTAATAAAAATTGTTGAAAGCGGTATAACTGATGAGAGTAAAAACCCATGTTATCTAAAGAGGATGTATATTAAAGTAGTGTTTTTGAAATTACTCTCAACAATGGGGAGAGGGGGAACTGATAATAGATAAAAGCCCTGTCATGATATAGCTATATTTCATATGAGAAATCTAGAGTACTTAATCTTACTTTAGAGAAATCTAGAGGATAGGTTCTTTCGTTTTGCTAATTATTTTAAATATATAAATTATATGCTGACCTTATTTCAAGATATAATCATTGAATAAAACTTTTTCTAGTTTATGGGGGAAATTTCCACAAAGAGAAAATATTTTGATGATAAAAAAATGTGATCTTCATTTTCTGATGAATTTTGAACTTGAAACATCCTAGAATTCAAAAAAAAATTGTTGTATTTGTGATTTTTTTTTCGATTTTTCTATCGTTTTCCGTGTATTTGTAAATATTGTAACTCAAAACAGCAATAAATTAAGTATAAGAGGAAAGTTCATCCGTCTTATTTACTATATTTTTGAATTATTGTACTCATATATGGATTTTATCTCTGTTCTATTCGTAAAAATTTCAAAGACTCTTTTACTTGAATGAGGGATCCTAAAACATAACAATCCATCAAAATCTTTAAACCAAACTTTGGCAATTGGAAAATTTTGTAAGTGTCGTTCGAATAGTAGAGTTTAATCATAAACATATACCAATAGGTACTGTTCGTTTCAGTACCCTGAGATGACTACTTTTTGATGGTTATATCTCCCTAAGGGGTGACACACGGAAGGATGTGCGCCTGTGGTGAATATCATATAAGCCAGTTAACAACTCTTCTACCCGAACGATCGTTTTGGCGGAATTGTTTAGTTACTGGACTGCTAACCGAAAGGTCCCAGGTTCTATCCTAGCGCATTCGCGCCCCGCCTCATTGGTGACCCGGTCCCGCCTCACGCCCTTTCCGGAATTTACTTTATTGTTAAATGTAAGCATTTCCTTTTCTCTTTACTATCACCCCCATTTTGCCGAATTAAACCCATCCTAACGCATGCGTAAAAGCGCTGAGGGTTTTATAATCAGTTGGCAAACAATACAAATATCCGAAACATATTTGCATCCCTTTATTCATCATCAAAATAAAAGATGCTTTCCCTGTCCAACCTCATGAATATAGACAAGTAATATCTTTTCTTTTATAAGTAATACCGCTTGATAACAGGAAATAAATTGTTTACTTTTTTTATTCTAAAAAAAGTCAATCTATTCTTCATGCCTTCTTCTTCGATGATTTGACATCATATGTTTGGCTAATATTTCTGCCATTAAACATCAACTTCCATCTCCTCCTTTTGTAGCTTCAGACGTTTATTCAGTACTGTAAGAGTTGATGCTTTTTACTCAGAAAATCATAGAAGATAAACTAAATGTCACAAAAGGAGAAGCAAAAGGAAAAAAATAAAATCTACGATCGCAAATTTCGAGTTATCTTGTGAGAACATTATTACTTTTAAGTCATGATTTGTCTTAATTAATTTAAGTCATTAACCAGTTTGAATCACGAGACATCTCTTTCGGTCTCTATCCCTTATTATATACAATTTTTTTTAAACTTTCATTTTCAATTTTTCTAGCTGGCAGACAAAGTTGTGGAGCTCGACCGATTTTGAGATGAAATAACTATGATGTCATTGTTCTACATAAACTTTTTATAAACGCATCTGCTGTCAAAGAAGCATACGTAATAATCAAGCAATACTGATAAAAACAGATCAACCTTTTAAAAACGCATCTGCTTTCAAAGAAGCATACGTAATAATAATGCAATACTAGTAAAAGCAGGTAAAAAAATATATGCAATTAAAAGATGATGAAAATTGCCATTTATGCTTCATTCATTGCCTACACTATTACGAAATTCAGTATTCATTGCCTATGCGATTTGAGCTTCAAACCCCCCTGACCAAATCAACATCATGTTCTCTCATAATAATAATAAAGGAATTAACAAAATATCTGGGCATTTTATTTTTATTTTCTTGCATGCCTAATGTACAAAAAAATTACTGCAATCGTTGAAAAATTCGAAATGACAAATTGAAATCATAACAAATCTCCACATTTCAGATCTTCCTGAGTTCGAAAACATGTTTTTGGAATGTCTGCCTGCCCGTGAATACAATAACATTAAAACTTTTTAGAATAGAGGGATGAAATCTTGTGTATGGAGTTTAGACTTAATTTGCAGATATCATATTTCGAATGAAATCTTTCAGTCCAAGGCAATTCCTGTTTGGCAATTCGATTATAAGTGAATTCGATAACAACAAAAACGCAAAGAGCTAGATAAATAAAACATGCCACACAGATTCAACATTTAAAACCTCGATTCGTATCAAATTTTGTACAATTCTGAGAAAAAGTAGATCATCTCTTGGTTTGTAGTTTCACATGTATATAAACGCTATAAGATACATCAATGAGTTTTGGAACAAAACTGTAGTCTCTTTCATGTTTTACTCCAAATGGTTGGACAACCAGTGGAAGTGGTCTCCTCAAAAATTTCCCGCATACGCTTTAATAAAGGTTTATCCTGGAGAATGCGTTGTATCATACTGGCGCACAAAAATCATGAAATACTAACTTGTGGTGTGAATTTAGTCATTTTACTAAATATATCGTTTGATCCTTCGAGAGTTTTTTTTCAATTACTCTTTAATATGTGGTTAATAGTATCTGAAAATCGAATTTGTGTTTTGGACGCGTTTTCTTCTTCGATTCAAACAAAAAATTTGACCAAAACTGCACTTGTAGTCATAAAAGATCAAACCAAATTTTATATATTTAAGAGTTTGAGTTTTTGAGTTATCGCATTTACCTGTTTCTAAAAGTATAAACCTGCATACGTTCGACCCCTTGTCGGATTTGGCTTTGATAAGTGTCTATACTATAGACGTTAAATTTGTGTAACGGAATTTTATCTATCTAGTACTTTTTTATTTTGTAGTTATGTTAAATTATATTTGAACAGCCGGGCAGGCAGACTTCCTCTGAATTGTGTTTGCTCAAAATTTGAAAGAAATTTACAAATTTGGTGTCAAGATCTTATACCAAATTTTATCTGCCTAGCTCAAAGCGTTTTTTTTAGTTCTTTGTCATAGACAAACAAACAACGGACAATTTTTTAAATGTGTTTACACGATTATTACACTTCCACTATTCTTTGTGTACGAGAAACTAAAAAGGTGTCCAATATATATATATATGTATATTATATAATTGCACATATATTAAAACACTAGATTCACCTCAAATATCTATATTTCAATATAATTGACCGCTAAGGGCATTCGAAGCATTGTGTCCATTCTCTAGGTCTTCAATTTTATGAGGGAGGAGAAGACCTTTACTGAAAGTCGAGCTCACTCCCTTTGGTATATTAACTGGATACCAGAGACTATCACTAAAAATTACCCGTTTATAAGTTATTTTGCAATTATTGTTCACTATGATATACGATTAATGCAAAGTACGGATTTTTCTCTGCTATCGTCAAACATAGAATAGTGGCGTATTGTGATGAGCGAGAGTAGAACCTGGGGCTTTGTGGTTTGCAGCCGAGTAACATGCCCACGATACAAAAGCAATCGCTCGGGTAGCGTAGCTGTTAACTGGCTTATAAGCTTTCACCACAGAATTCTCATATTCGACACTCTTGAAAATAAAATCTAAGCACTCGTGGTGATCATGACCTTGCCTAAATTCCACACTTTTATGAGTGACCTTATTTAGAGAATACATTCTTTACTACAAAGTATGCGAGAAAGTTTCAGGGAAAATTTTCCCATAGTTCTACATTACTACTCTTTACATTAATGATGTAAAGAGTGGTAAAACTTTTATTAAATTAATATTTATTGCAGATTTTTGACTGATGATGGTATCAAATATACTCATATATGATTCCCAAAACTTAATCAACACTCGTCGTGACTACGAGTTTCTCATTTTTGCTTTATGGTTGAGAAATAATTAAATAATAGAAAAAGAAAAAATATTATTAATGACAACAATATTTAACTTTCAAAATTAAATTAAAATTTGCGCTTTAAAACTCAATCCGAAAAAAAAATCGGAGTACCTGTTTGTCTATCAAAAAACATAACTAATAAACTCAACACGTAAGGTGAGTAAAGTTTCGTATTTTCTTTGTACATCAAAATTATAAATTTTAATTAACTTTTGGAAGGGGTCTGCTCTAAGAGAAATTGGTCTATCTGTCCATACTCGTGCTTGTGGATACGAAACACATTGAGGTAGACAGATCAATTTCAATATAGAATATTTAGATAACAAAAAAAAATTACTGATCTATACTGATAAATGATTTATTTGATCTTTATATATATCATGAGAAAGCTAGCAATGAAATATAAGTGATCTTCACTTAAAATTTTAGAAAGAAACTCACGATTCTTTCTTTAAGCTCAATTGAAGCCAAAACACCCTTTTCAAACTTTTAATATCGTATGTTTTCCTTAACTCATGTTTTTTTCAACTAAATTGTACTAAAGAAATCTGTCCGTCCGGCGAGTACACAGCAGAAAAAAAAATTGATAGGCTCAATAATGGATCAAGAAGCTTTATTCTAGCCAAAAACATGAATATACAGTACTAAAACCGAGCCACACAGTATACAAGGTGTTTCAGTGAACCGTTTCAGAACTTCTAAGACGGGTAGGGTACACCCTGACGAACCAAAATTATATACCCATGGGCAGTCA
This sequence comes from Argiope aurantia, assembly GCA_026543865.1. Taxonomy (NCBI): domain Eukaryota; kingdom Metazoa; phylum Arthropoda; class Arachnida; order Araneae; family Araneidae; genus Argiope; species Argiope aurantia. The sequence continues at coordinate 7,761 of JAPMOR010007731.1, read as the reverse complement.
GAAATGCTTTCCTGACGCGGTAGATGGCATTGTGCGAAAAGTCCGAGCTTTCGCGCAGGGAATCTTCATTTCGCACAAAAACGCCAAGTTAGTAGGATGGATGATTACACGATCGCAGAGTTAGCCGATATGCATTTGGCGTACGGGGCTGCAGATTGTAGTGGGCCAGCTGCACAGCGTTTGTACGCGGAACGATATCCGACGAGGCGTATTCCCAGTCATAATTTCTTTGCAAGACTGCACCAGAGGTTAACTGAGACAGGTTCATTAGAAAGAGCTCACAGGGACAGGGTAAGAACAACACGACTGCAGACACCGAACAGAATGTGCTGCAGCATGTACAGGGGAATCCGAGAAACGAGTACACAAAGTGTAGCAAACGCAGTCGGGGTTTCCCATTGCAGCATTTGGAGGATTCTCCAAGCAGAAGACATGCATCCGTTTCACGTGCAGCGTGTCCAGACTCAGAAACCGGATGATTATGTACCTCGTATTCCCTTAGCACAGTGGTACCTGGGAAAATGTGCTACAAATCCCCTTTTACCTGCTAAAGTGTTGTTCTCTGATGAGGCATCCTTCACAATGGAAGGAATTTTCAATACGTATAACGACCATATCTGGGCGGTCGAGAGCCCGCATGCAATACGACGTCGTGCAGCACAGATCGATTTTCGGTCAATGTATGGGCCGGTATTGTGGGAGATCACCACATCGGACCGTATCTGTTACCGGATCATCTAACCGGACCTACGTACTTGCTCTTTCTGCAGCAAGTATTGCCACAACTTTTGAGAGATGAACAGATTTCTGCATCGACGCAACAGACAATGTGGTTCCAACAAGATGGAGCCCCTGTCCATTATAGCAGACATATTCGTAACTACTTAAATGTCACATTTGGTAAACGGTGGATCGGACATGGGGGTCCCATGCGTTGGCCTGCTCGGTCACCCGACTTATCATGTCTTGATTTTTATTTCTGGGGTCCTATGAAATCGCTAGTTTATGACACCCCTGTTGACACTTCTAAGGAGCTCGCTGCAAGAATCGCAGTAGCTGCCGGAGAGATTCGAGATATGCCTGGAGCATTCCAGAATGTTCGGATGTCCATGCGTCGGAGATGTGAGGCGTGCATTGTAGCCCGTAGAAGAAACTTCGAACACTTACTTTAATCCATGCACCTTTTGCTTCTTTTCATGTATTATTAAAACGATTTCTCATTTACGGTCTCTTTTCTTTATGGTGCTTCTGTGTACAACATCACTTCAGGAAAGCATTTCCGACCTCCATTGCTCTATGATTTCGAGTTGTCAGGATGTAGCCTACCCTTCTTAGAAGTTCTGAAACGGTTCACTGAAACACCCTGTATACGAGAACAATATTTGCTGCAAACAACAGAACGTGTATAGTAAGTCGTAAAATTGTTACTATGCAACTATTCGGATTTTTAATTCGTAGAACTTGTTAGGGATCAAATCCAAAGAGATTTCTTTCCTCGACTCTCGAGTTCAACTCCTCTGAAGAAAGTAGATAAGGTGTTGTTGATTACTCTTCGCTCTACACGATAAACATCCTTGATAGGACATCGAATGTTCTATAACAAACGCGGATCTCGAGACCTAATGGAGCTATCCACAAGATTTTTCAAATAACTTGGATTCTTTATTTGTGTCGGCTATGTTGCTGTTTGTCACTAAGAAAGTAGAAAAATCACTGATTTGGCTTCATTCAGCAGTCATTACTGTATACATAAAACTCTCTTCCTGACCAAAAGACATCTGTGCAGGGAATCAATATTATAAATTCGTAATATTAAGGCCTCATTTCTAAATATGGAAATGTAAAATTCAAAAGCAACTAGGAACTTCCTACTGCACGAGCTTCCTACAATAAAAAGAAGCAATAATAAAAATGCATTTATAATCAGTTTAGTTAAAAAATATATTTTACTCGATTTAGCTGGTTTTATTTAACTATATAATAAATACTGTTTTACATGAATGGCAAATAGAACACAGAGAAGATTAATATTTTGAAATTTTCAAGTTTATTAAAATAAGAAATCACTAAAGTCAAAAGGAATAGTTTCTGAAATAATAAAATTATTTTTTAAATTTTTAAGTTTAGGAAATAAAGCAGAGGCTTTTCAAGTGAGCATTCATTTAGTTATTAAATTGACAAAGAATTCATTAGTTATATATTCTTTTTAAATAAGTTTGTAATTATAGATGAAAATATTTTAATGCATATTTATATATATATATATATAATTTTAATGATATATATTTACAGATTATATATATTACTTTTTTATTTCATATGGCAAAATTTTTCATGGGCTGTTCGAGTTGTAAGTCATCAAGAATTTACACAACACAATATCTTCATTATTCTTGCAAAAGATAAATTTTTATCTCTTCATTTGAAACGAAAATCTCTCATTTAGCTGAAAATCAAATTTCAGTACCAGCAAATGATAGTGTTTTAATCTTCATATACAAACCCTTCAAATACTCTACTGATAAAATCTATAATATTTACAAGCCAAACTCAAAGTTTATGGCATTGATGCCTTATTTTGAAATTCCTCATTCAAGTTTATTTAACAAATGATCCCAGTAATATATATATATTTCTACAAATTTCACATTTCAAGTTCCATAGTGAGGCTTTCAAAATCTGCATTAGAAAATTCAGTTATCCTTACAAAATCAAACCCAAAACTTATAATACGGCTACTCTGTTTTGAAACTCTTTACCTAAATCAAACAGAAATTCTGACATATTCCAGGACATATTGTGTTTTAAACTTTTGTCTCTGTTTCTAATATTGTTTAAACTTCAGACCTGGGCCAGTAAGCTCAGAAACGTTTACAGAATCAAACCAAAAACTGTCTGTAGTGTTACATTGTTTTAAAGCTCAAGTTTACTTGAACAGGATTGTAACTCAATATCCCTGAAAATCTTTCTAACTAGATCCCTCAAGACAATATTAGTATACTCTATAGTTCTTATAAAACAATTATGGAAATGTTGAGCAACGATAAGCTTTTTATACGTTTTGAAACTAATTATCTAAGTTTCCTCGAACAGAGACTCTAACACATGTTCTCACAAATAATGCTTAACCTTCGAAACCAGACCCTCCAAACCTATATTAGAAAATTCTATAGCACTTACAGACCAAACCCAAAAGCTTATGGTAATATTATAGTGTTCCAAAACTTCTCTCCGGAAAGCTCTTCACTAATACCAGAATGCGGCGAATTAAAAGAGATTTTCATCTTTGGCAAAAGCCCCTCCCCCCATAAAAAAAAGGAATTCCATTACATTAAACCAGAGCTAATATTTGCACGAACCTTGCTTTAATTTATCGTATATATTCAGAGCAAAGGATTCCTTTTACCAAGAACTTTTGTCGTGAGGGACAGTCCGTTAATCCATTTAACAAGAACATTCTTAGCGTGAAGACAAATATCAGGAAGTGTATATATGCGCCTCTCCCTCCCTTCTGTCTGTTCCTTGGCCTTTCCTCCCACCCCTTCTTTCAAACAGGGACTGTTGCCAGAAGGTAGAAGGGAAATTCTTTTGAACGCAATCCCTTTTAATTCGGGAGCGGAAACTGTTAATACGGGACATGAAATCGTCTGCTGTAAAGGGGTTGGCGGCGGCCTCAAAAGCAAAGTATGAAAAGAGAGCCCTCCCCGATAAACACGGAACTCATTGAAAGCCGAAACCACCTCAGAGCCTGGCTTTGCGCCTCACTTCACAACATCATAGATAGTTGAATGGGAAATAGGCCCTACATAGGGGATATTAACAAATTGATGTGAACGCGTTTGCTGGTTTTTATGGTTATGTGCTTGGTAAATCGATGGGGGGTTTTCTAATAATTCTAGTTGTGCTCAATTGTAAAACATGCTTAACTTCTACGGAAGTTTCTTTCCAAGTTCTAAATATTGAGCTATCAGATTCTATGTGTATTAGATTTTATTATTATTTATTGCGGAAGATAGATAATGACATATTTTTTTCGATTAACAGAAAATAAAACAAACAATTTCAATGATTTGCTAGTTGTTTTGCAAAACATTCACAATATATTTTCTATTTCCAGTTCTATTTAAGAAGCTACAATAATGTAACCAAAATAATTTCTTTTTTAACTTAAAATCAATTGAAACCAAGCAACAAATTCCTCGTTCCATTTGTAGCTACAAAATATTTAGTTTTTTTGTAAAATTTTTGTGTGCTATATACACAAAAACATTGTAATGTTCAAATTTTCATGATATTACATGACCTCAATATAGTTTCCCTAAAAAAAATTTTAAGCAATGAATTTATACGCAAAACATGCCGTAGAATAGAATAGATAATCCGAAATTGAATTTGGCAGCTTTTAGAAATGTTCCAAACTAAGTGGTCATTTGGATCGGCACTTGGACCAACATCTTTATCATCTGACCAATCACTTTTCAATTTTTCAGGCAATCAAACATGCAATAAAATGGAAAATAGAGTTCAATGGACATCAACATGTCTATAAAAATTAAACAGTTTTATGTATTTACCGACAGCTTTAATGCTTTATAATTTCTGCAAAAAACTCCGACCAAAAATAACTTAGTAAAGAAAACTCGTGAGTCCTTGCATTGGGTTAAAGCACATGTTATAATAGTAGGAATTGAAGCAGCAGATGAAATTGCAAATTAATATCACTATTCTGCCTGACATAAAATATTCATTTAAAAATTCTAGAAATTAATTTCAAAACTAAATTTTAAAAATTTAGTAAAAAATGTATGAGAATGATGTTAGGATATTAAAAAAAAGAAAAAAAAGGAAGATTCATATATGAAACGTTTAAATAAGTTAAAACTTCCATGTGCATACATAATAGATTCGTTACCCAAGCAGTTACAAATCATGGTCTTTCTCCCAAGTACTGTGCCTTTTCAACCTTAAAGTCCGCAACTGTCAGTGTGGTGAAAATATTAGTAATGAAAAAAACTGCTACATGTCTTCTTGTCCATCGCTGGAAAATATCAGAATTAATATAAAAATAAGAATATCTTTCTCTGTAGGTAAAAAAGAACTGATAAACGGAATCCATAGGTTGATAGCTTATGTTCATGAGCGTCAATCAGACTTATTTCTTCAAATTTAGAGTTGAACTCTTTGCCAACAATACCAGTTGATGAACCTTACTGTTTTTCTTTTTTCACTTTTTATTTATTTTCTGTTGTAGTTAATTTATCTTTATTTACTTTCTTTTTCAAAGTTTCATTTTTATTTTTTTATTCAAGAGTTTATAGTTTTGTGTAGCATGTGATGGAGACTGTGCTTCTGGTTTCACTTTACAATTATATTGTCTAATTTGTGCTGTTTTATGTTCATGTCTTTATTTTTTGTCTTTTCTGCGGTATTTGAGCCTTTTACGGAAGTCATGCTCCTTTCCCTCAAAATTCGTAATTATTGTTAAATGAATTTATTCAGATATAACGCTGTTATTTGCAATAACAAATGATTAATAAAATAGAATTGACTATAATTCTTTCGATAGACACAAAAAAATGGGATTATCATTGAATATTCCAACTGTCTACGATATCAAAATTTCGACAAAATATTTAATGCTTTTATTTAAAATTCATGACAGTTTGGTTTATTGATGATACAAATAATATTCACAGCCAACCTTTATTAATTTCTTATTATCTTATATATATTTTAATTAATATTCTTATAAACCTAGAAACTTTTGCAATAGATGCGCTGCAAAAACACATGACAGGTCAGTTATCAAGGAAATCAGAGGAGTTTCCCCACAATTTTCTCGCACATTCTTTAATAAATATGTCATGTCATAGGACGCCCTGCATGGTACTAGTATATAACAGTAACGAAATTTTAACTTTTGACTTGAATTTAGCATTTTCACTGAATCTATCGAATGATCCCTGGCGTTTAATTCGTTGAAAGTGTTAATATTATACAAACTTAACCGATTTCAACAAAAATTTAACACAGAAATAAACGAACACATATAGTCACAAAATTCCATACTAAATTTGATATATTTAAGTTACTGAGTTTTTTTAATAGTGGTGTTTATATGTTTCTAAAAGTACAGAATGAAAGACAGTTAACCCGTTGTTGGGTTTGATTCAAATATTGACAGGCATTTACACTATAGATGAAATATATGTGTGCCGAATCTTATCTAGCTAGATCTTCATTTTTGGTAATCATGTTAACTTCTATTCAAACAGCCGGACAGAAAGACTTCCAATTAATGGATTTTGCTCAAACTTTGATAGACATTTACAATTAGGAATAAATACCGTATATCAAATTTCACTAACCTAACTCAAATAGTTTCTGAGTTATCTTTGTCACAGACAGACGGACGGTCGGATATTTTCCAAAAATGTGTTTTTCGAACAATGGGAAGTCTAAAACGTGAAAATTCGTCAAAATCACGAGTTCGAATTTTTTGACGATTATTATACTTTTCACTCTACTACGCCTACGAAAAAGTAAAAATTGATAATGTTGATCAAAACCATTAAATACCTTCAATCAATATAATGAAGTGAATATTTTCAGAAAATATAAATTATTTGATTCTGTTTTCCTTTTATATTTTACAAAACTATGCAGGTAATGCATAAAATATTGCTCATTTTATTGAGTTCTAGAAAAACTAAGATTTGTAAAGATTTGCAATTACAAGACAATATAAGTACAATCATTATGATACATATCCATGATCGTCAATTAAACGCATAAACATAAAAACATTGAAAATCTACTTTAGGAAGAAATGAATGGAAAATCTACTTTAGGATGAAATGAATCTTATCTGATCCCCTCTGATAGTCAAACAACTTTTAAAGTGGTAGGTTTAAAATATTTTGTTCACTGTTCAAATTATCTTCAAAAACAAATCTCGTTTCCAACCTTCTTTTTTTTTTCATCCATCAAAATATTCTCAAAAAATTATAATTTGATAGCTAATTTCGTCTAATCGGTATACATAATACTTCTGCCGCTTCATCGAAGTCATTTACATTGCATTAGTAAAATTGAAAAAAAAACTCGGTTTCAATAAAAGACATTCAAAGATTATAAAATAAAGATTTTTTAAATATAAATTAAACATTCTAATTGAAATATTTGCATTGAATTTAGTACTGCAAAATGTATCAAAGAATTTATGTATTTTTAACCCTTAAATACACGATTATTTGTTTTGAATTTTTAAAAAATCTTTCATTATAGGAAAGTAGTAATAGGTTACGTAAAAAATAAATTAAAAAAATCCAGTTAACAATATGGTATATTTTTATTTTTAAAAAGTTGTATGTAGACATTCAACAACATACAGTATTTCCATAAAATCTAGCTTATATCCAATATAATTTTTAAATACAATATCAAACATTAATAGCTAACCTGACAACTGATGAGAAGTAAATTTTAATAATTCGATTAGATAAATCACTCCTTTATGGGGAACTCGACAATAGAAACTATCTGTGCAAGTAACACACTGAATTCCATTACCCTCCACATTCAAATGTAAAAAAAAAAAAGAACTGATATAACTTACCACTAAAATTAATGTCAACTTTTTTCTTTAATACATGGTTTATTGTCTATGGTTATCACTGGTTTTTGAAAAAAAAAAGTAAATGGAACTGGATGTAGACAATCGGCAACAATGTGTCTTTAAGAGTTAAATAAGAAAAAAAA
>JAPMOR010007726.1:0-14546 GCA_026543865.1 Argiope aurantia | reverse complement strand
TTAAAATTAAATTTCTATTTTTAATGAATTTTTAAATAAATATTTTAACTATGTTTTTCAATAATTTTTTTCGTCAAAAATAAAAATGAGGATTAAGCACGTTTCGCATTCATGGGAAAAAAAATAGGGTTTTTTCATACTGTTGCCATCACATTGATTAAAGCTCTAACTGAAAATAAATAAATCTTTTTGTAAATGAAATCTGCAAAAATATAATTTTCGGCACGTCTCTAGGAAATGAAACAAATATGAAATATTATTTTTTCTAAAAAATAAATTCAAGAAAAGTTATTTTATGATCTTTTACCCTCTCTATACAGGGTGTTTATTCAGTCCCGGATCCATTTTGATATTTAATGACTCATAAAATAATGAAGATGTAAACAAACTTATGGCATTTATTGATGGAATAACTCATATATTTTCCTTTTCAGGTTTGAATATTTTTACTTTTGTAAATATCGTCTGCGAGTGTTTTTAATTTCAGATAATTTCATTTTCCAGTCTAAATATCTGTGCTTTTCTAAATATCGTCTGCTTATTAATTTCATTTTTCTCTCCTTTGTTTTTGGCAACTATTGAAATGTTATGTTTACTTTTGATGTGTTTGTTCTATGTAGTACTTTTGTATGTGATGTTTTATTCGAGCGGATATTAAGGAGAATGCATACATCACAAGAGAAAGCACAGATTTTATGGTGGTCATAGAGTTAATTTCCAATCAACTAAATCACTGACTTTTAAGAGTTAATTTCTAATCACTTAAACTGACTGATTTATGAAGATTTGAATATCACTATTCAATAAAAAAAGGATAATTTTAGATTTTCCATCGATCGCTTCAAAGAAAATACGCCAATCAGCGCCCCTAATTATTAATTAATTGGCCTAAGATTATGAAAATGGTGAGTTTTTCTAAATTTTAAACATTTCAAACTTCATAAATAAGTCTTAGTTGATTGTGGAAAATAGAAACATTCATTCATTTATTTAAAATTTGGTGTGTCCAGAATATTTCTCAGAATGTGTACCTTACTACATTAAATTTAGACTTCATAATTATAGAAATATATTTATAAGCAGGAAAAAAATATTATTATTGATTTCATTTCAATCCTTTTGAAAGCAAAACTAAAAACTGAATTTTATACTGAATCTCAGAAATTTTTGTTGAATTATTGCTTGAGATATTACATAAACTATGAAACATATTTTGTAGTTAACATAAGACTTAAATACCGAGCGATTCTGTTTGCAATACTCATATTCAATAATAATAATAATTAATAAATAACAATAAAGATGATAAATAAAATAAAGCGTTTGGTTTTATTAAAAAATATCTTAATATTAATTGCAATTTCGTCATTTACATTTTAAATAAAAGTTGAAGTTTTACCGGAAATGGCAACAAATTAGCAAAATATATATAGTAAATTGAACGAAACGATCTAAACAGTATAAGTTTGGTATGACTATCAAAATTTGAAGATTAAAAATGTTTTGTTTGAGAATCCTTTAAGAGACCTGTTAATTAAAATATTTAATTGAAAATTGTAGCGAGCGGTAATACTGGCGAACCGGCTGGTCGCCAAAGGTGGCTAGTAAATAATATAATAAAGAAATATAAGAAATCCGAAGGAATAAAAAGGCAAATGATAAAGACAAAAACGAATGGAGATTGGTAGATTTTTGTTAAGATTATAAACTTCAAAAACTTGGGGATAACTGTTGACGTCATTTTCAATCCTTTTTTAGTAATATTAGAAATCAGACTATTAATATAATTATCTTGTTTTTCTCGTTTGTTATTTAAATCACTTATCTTACGCCCTTTATTTTTACGTTCTGAAGAAATACAAGTATTTTTATTCTATTGAGACCATATTAAAAAGGTTGTAAAATAAAATAAAAATATATTTGAATAATTTTGTTTCGCCTTTTTGTTTTATCTGCATGAAATTACAAACCAGTTTTTAATTTTCTAATAATATAACGATTTGGTATATTGCCATTTGTTGGTAATCTAAGTTTTTAATCGATTTCAAAATTTGCATCGAACTGACAGGCAAGAAAGAGCTAATATGGCATTGTCATCCAGTTTTGATGTGTTGTTTATATTCTCTAGTTTATTAATTTAAAATTGACTGCAAATCTGCACCGACAAGACAAACGGGCAATTTAGAAAATGAGTTAATAAATTGTATTATAACAGTTCATATTCTGTAAAACATTCAATGAATTCTATTGAAATATTTTTGCAATCAGTGTCAAATTGTTAATAAAATTATGACTGAAATTTTTTACTTAGATAATTTATTGCCTTAAAAAGCACTTCAAAGAATTTTTGCATTTTTTTTTTATTATTCTTTTGATCGCCATATTTGGTTTGAAGCAGCAGACGATATTAATTGTTTCAAGCTTCTTTTAGCAATAAAAGTTAGTGAATAAGATCATGAATATCTAAATGGATATCAGAACATTTAAATGCTTTTAAATTAGAGGAAATGTTTCTGTATTGGTTTTATTTGTATAAAACTTGATCACTTTGCAAAAACATTTTGTTCCGAAATTTTTGCCTTAATTTCCGAAATAATTTTTAAATATTTAAGAAGTTTCATTTATTAAAAAAAGGATTCACTGGATGCATAATTTTTCGGCAGTAAATTTTTAAAATAATATCTCTTCTTGCTCTTTAAAAGAAACTTGTTTACAAAAATTGAATTCTGTACAAATTTTCTCAAAATTTGTACAGAATTCAATTGAAAAAAAATCAAAATATCCATTAATTATTGATGAAGGTGATGTTTCTAAGAATAAAATATCTATGATTTTATTTTAATACTGCTGTTCTGTTCACACTTATTTTATGAAAGTTGGCATATGAGACCCAAAAATTCAATACTAACTTCAAGAATTTTTTTTCTTCCCATTTTCAAAGAAATATTGTTATGAGTTTACTTTTTATCCTAGTTCATTCTCAGAGTACAAGAACGCATCTAGATGAACTTATAAATAGTTGAACAGAATCATTTTTTAAATGCTCTAATAATTAAATTGCTATTATAAGTAATAATATAATTGTGTTTATAAATACTTGTAATTTATTATATAATTGTAATTTATTAATATAATATAATTGTAATTAATATTATAATTGACATTTATATATATAATTGTGCCCATTATATTACTTAAAAATCATGTGGCAAAGCTATTATTATTAATATTGAATTCATAAGAATTTTGAAAGCAACTGAAAGTGAAAATTATTACTAAAGAAATTGCACTACAAATTATGAAATATTCTTTAAAACGGAGGAATTACTTAAATCAGTCAAAAACCAACTCTTCCTTTTAATTTTAAAGTGGTATAAAAATGTGTTTGCGTGAGCACCCTTTCTCATTTTTTTTGAAGGGGACATTAAAATGGGAATTAATTTTTAGTCACTGAAAAAATCCTAGTAAAATTTTTAATATCTTTTATTTAAGATTTTAACTTCTTGTACTTAAGAAAAGAAACATTTGACGACTGTAAATGAACCACTTGTTCTATAGTGCATTTACATCATTTTTAGCATCATGCATGTCTGAATTTACAAGTTGCGTGTCATTCTGAAGGAATTATCCTATTAACAGGATCAGAAATCTGAAATTTATAAATTTACCGGAAGTGATAGTTGAACTGATCAATGACCAGCTTTTGAAGAATGAAATTTTTCAGATGATTATTATTATCACAACGTTTAACTTTTTTTCGTATATAATTCTAGAACATGAAAGAATAACCATTTTTTATTGCCTTGCCACAAATAAAAACAAACAAACAAAGAAAACGATGCACTGGTCCAATAGCTTCTAATCATTAAAAATATGTTTCAGCATAGATATTTTATCTCGCAGTTTTAAGCTATATTTTATGTTTCGACATTGCGTACTATGCTTTTAAGATATTGTTTAGTTTCGAAAGTTTTAACATTACATTTAAATGTAATCAGATGAATACATTTCCCTTTCACCTTTACATAATGTAAAACTCTTAATGTCAATGTCTCAGAAAAACTGAAATGGAAACAAAGGGATATATTGCTAATATGCTGTTAGAAATTTCATTACATTCAACAAAAGTTTCTTCAAAAAAGAAATGATAAAATTTCCTGATGCCTACTCAATTTAGGTAGCTACTTATGTGAAGTGTATTTATTGGAATGAAAACAAATCTTCTGCAAAGTTAAGCATTTTTATTTGTCGCTTCAATCGGCCGGCTGTCTCTGGATGCAGCTCCAGACTGAATTTTTTCATAAACTTTACAAATAACGCTTCAGGATCTTTTGCTAAACATGACATATCAATGTTAAAATTATCTGATCAATTTCTGTTCCAGTTTTATTCCTGAATAATGTTATCGTCTATAACTAGTAGAAGTAGACTCCTTAAAGTTTTTCTTGTATACTCTCGAATATAAGTCTGATCCTTCTTCATCCGTATAAAGCTGTGAGCAGATTATTACGAAATATAGATCTATGGCATTAATCAAGTTTAATGTTTACTGAATCTATTGCGAGTGATGTATTAAATCTATTTCGTATTTTGAATACTTTTTTTCCGGTCTATTGAATCAAAAATTTAGACGGAACTACAGTTTCAGTCCCAAACATACTGAATTTCATTGAGTTAAGTGTTGACGTTTCTGAACTGCTGCATTTGCATACATACGAAAGTACAGACTGACAGATGGCGAATAGTTGGTAAGATATGAGTCAAAATTTGGTAAATGTATATTTTAGATACTAAACTCACGTATTAAATATTTATCTATTTTTTCGGCTTTTATAGTTATCAAGTTCACTCGTAGGCGAATAGACAGATAGATAGATTTCTTGTGAATGAATTTCGTTGAAATTTTGATAGAAACTTACGAAATTGATCGTGATTCCAATGTGTCTTATTTCAGCCGTGGAGTCCAAAGCAAATTTGAGTTAACGTGCTCTTAGTCCGACAGAGATACTGTAGGAAATAGGTTTTTCCGACTCAGATAGTCAAAATCTCGAGTTCCATTGTTTTAATGATTACAATACTTTCTCTATATTTCGTATGAAATAAATTCATGAATTCGAATCGTATGATAGAACAGAAGCCTTGGAGCACATGAAAATTATGGGGCCCTTGGTAATTCTCTAATTGGTAAACTGGCCATGTTCCTTTTGTTACGACACCAGAAAAACTGCTAATATAAAGCAGCCGATGCCATTCAAAAATAAACTGAAAGTACATATCCCCTGTGCTTTGCCATTGTCGTTGCATGTGGCTCGATGAATGTATGCTGTCTTCAGCCACAATAAATAAATTCATTTGGAAAATCGGGATTAGGGTAGTTATTGTTTAAAATAATCTCATTGACATCTTTCAGCTAATTTTTGAGAGTTGTTATCATTCAATGTCATGTCATAATTGTTATCATTCAATATCATGACTTTCGGCTATAGGATGATCTGAAAAATGTTGTTTATCAATGAATCGTTAATAATTTGGACTTCAAGGCCGAATAATGGCCGTTGATTTCAACCTTCTTCAGTAGACAGCGCAATAAAACTTTAAAAAATGAACCAAATAAAACTTTAAAAAATTAATTTTTTTTAGTTAACTAAATAAAACTTTAAAACAATTATAGAACTACTCATTTTTATACCTTTATCAAAAATTATAACATTTATTTCTATTTCTTTTAATCTATCGACTCATTAATCTGTAAGCGTGTAGAGCACCATTCCGAAAATGGTTTCGAAAATTGATACTAGTTTTTGTATAATATTAATAAATATGTTGAGAAAATGTTGACGATATGTGATACGTTTAGAAAAATATTCTGAAATTTCTGTTTTAAATATGATCAACTAAAAATATTACTAAAATTTGGAAAGACTTTCTTATTGATTCAGTATGATGCGTAAAATAACAAAGTGTAAGCCGAAAACAATAATTTTTCAAAATTATTTTTGTGCTACGCTGTTTGGTGTGGCGTGGTGTGGAGAGGGGGGTGCCAGCTCAAGTTTTCTCCTCGTCATCTGACTGCGTATCAAAAATACAAGGTCCGTTCCAAAATAGCCTTAGTGGTGCTTTAAAACATCACGTTAATATAACTAAGACCAAAACCACTTTTTGCATATGGTATGCGGATTTCAAAACAATATTATGTTTAGTTTGGTTTAAAGAACATAACCTGGCATTACTTATTTATACACTCGTTGAAACAAGTTATAATGTCTGAATAATTACTTTTCCATATTTTATTAGTCCTTACTCTGACTCGTTTACTCTGACACGGTGTCATATGCTTTCTGAGATTATACTTTCTGTATTTCGAAATAATACAGATCACTATAGACTTAACAGAAAACAAAGTTACTTAGAGATTTTTTTTTCGTAATTGTCTTTAAAATGATTTCCTGTTCCACTATTATGCAGCTCCAGTTTTAATAATTTTCTTCATTCCAGGAGAATAAGTTTAACAACGCTGCTATAAAAAGCACTGAAAAAATAGTTCTTGGTAAGAATCATAGAGCTCTCTATGGTATGAATGAAGTGCACAATTTACCACTATTTCTATAAAATATTATTTCATAAATATTTTGATGCATTTTTATAAATGATGAATGGGCACGTCGAATGGCCTAATTTTTAAAAAAACGCTTTTTATAAAACAAAGAGCGTTGTATAAGCATTATATTGTTAACGATTGACGTTATGTTGTTGATGTGTATCTCTGCAGTAATAGATAGTGCAATCTAATTACATAACATTGTAAAAGTCAATTCATTATTTCAATCGAAATTTCTAAAATTTATTTATACTTCGGTATAAAGTTTCTTTAATTAATCCGTAAGCTAGTATAGCACAATTTCACAAATGCTGGTGAAAATTGAAATTATTTTTTGTACAACAATTAAGAGATATGTTGAGGATATGTAATACATTGAGAATAATTTTATTTACATTTTCATGAGTTAAATATATTATTAAAATCATGAATCACCTTTCACAGTGATAAAATATAACTCATAAATTAACTACGTGTCAATGGCAAACAGGATAAAATTTAAAATTATTTTTATTTTAATATTTTTTATGATTAATCCGCAGTTTAAAAACTGCAAGCAGATTCGAAAACATTAAAGTATTAGTTGGATTTTAAAATTATAACAGGGTATTATAAGCTAAAGGAAAGAAATTGTCAATTCTTCTAAGAGTATCTGAAGAATGCGATGTTTTTTTTTATTAGTCAATTAAATTAATGACATATTTAGATGGTTAAAATTAAGTTCTTATGCTGAGTTAGTTTGACATGTGAATCGTTTTAAAACAGCAAGAACGTTGCAAGGGTTACTTATTACTACTTAATTTCATACACTTTTCAAGCATTTAACACTAAGTTCGGGACGGTTGATTTTATACAAACTGCAGTTCCTTAAATTAACTTTCAAATTATTAAAATCGTCACTGCCATTACATTACTGTTGCATGTCCAAATTTTAAAACTCTTGATTAATTAAAAACACTTCTATGATTTATTTATATTTACTGTATGTGATTTGCAATTATTAATCATTATCAAAGAAAATATAGCTGCTAGTTCCACTTATTGCACTAAAAACTCTGCCTATTTCTCTGGGTGTGGTTCTTGGTATTAGATAATGTGTCATAGCAACGATGAAATTTGCTCGAGACTTATTTAAAAATAATATTACAAAATTGTTAGTATTTTGTAAAAAATTAATAAAATCTATATTAATTTTTTTCGCTATTTTACGTTAATTCTAAACTAGAAAAATATTTTGTGCATAAATAAAATATATTTGTAGTGACGACATAAAATCTCATTAGGTATAAAATCTTGGAACCGCAGTTGTCAACATTTTGAAAACAGAAGACATACCATTGCTTTTTAACAATTGTGCTACAACAAATCATGAGATTTAAAAATCGATTTGTAGAAAACAATTATTTTTTTGAAAGGAAGCGAGATATATTTGAACCGAAGACATTGCGTTGTTATACATGAAAGCCTTGGAACTTCAGTCGTCAAAATTTTCGGAAACAGACGCTTTTATTGTTTCTTTCTATTTGCACTGCAACAAATCGCAATATTTAGGAATCAGTTTTTGGGAAATGAGTCATTTTTTACCGGGAAAGTGAGACGTCTCTGAACCGAAAGTATTACAACTGCTGCAGAACATTTCCCAAGATATCTAACTCATTTTACGAAGTGAATAGACTGAAAGAATTGCACGCTCAACTCTACTAGTATCAACACATGCATGCAAAAAACTTCAGTTTATTTCACACTCAATTAGAAGAACTTTAATTACTATGATTCAGCATAACTTTATGATGGAAAAAGTTTGGAGTCATAATAGGGTCAAGAAAGATTTGTATCAAGTTAGAAAAAAGCTTGATAAAAATGCAGGAAAAAGCCAAATTCAAGTGAACAGAGGTCATTAGGGCATACTACAACTTTGAGCTGGCTTAGGAGCAAAGGACTTTCAAATAAGCAAAAGTGGAAGAAAACATGAAATTTTATTTTTATCGTTTCATCACAAAAATACATGTTTGTATTCAATTATATAAATTATATTGTTAAATGAAATAAATATTTGAAGTCACTTTTTATTTGAATGAATATTCTCAAAATGATATTGTAATTAGATTTAACTATCTTTGAAATGCTCCAGGTGTTTTAATTTCTTAAAGAGATTTCATAAAATTGGTAGTACAGATTTCGGTTATAAACTAAAGGAAATATATTTCGAATTTTTTATATAGTTAAAAGACAATTGCAGCTCAGAGAAAAATAAAATTCATATGAAATTTCAGCATAAAAGTATTTTTAAAACTTAGCATTGAATTGAAATTACAATATCATTCAGAGTTTTGTTTCAAAAAATTCATATTAGGTAGTAAGGAAAAAATTGTTCTAAATTAAAAAAATTAAGTCATTTGGAATATTTTAAAATTTTTAAAAATTATATATCTTT
This sequence comes from Argiope aurantia, assembly GCA_026543865.1. Lineage (NCBI taxonomy): Eukaryota > Metazoa > Arthropoda > Arachnida > Araneae > Araneidae > Argiope > Argiope aurantia. Next base: position 5,514 of record JAPMOR010007726.1, on the reverse strand, counting down.
TAATTTTTTAAAAACATTTTAAATTTTCAAAATCTTTCAAGTGTTTTCATCAAGTAAAGCGACATAATTATATTTTAATAAGTATGCATAAAAATTGTATTACCCTAAGTGAATAAATTCACAACAGTGCATAATAGAGAGAATAAACGATAAAACGTATCAAATACGAATAATTGTGTTTATCCCGTCTTCTAATATCAAATATAATTACAATAATTTAAATATCCTATTTTTTTAAATTCAAAATGTGCCTTTTCATATTTGCGAATAGAAGCAAAACTCCCTTGATTTTAAATATTTAAATTAAAAGTATATCTCATATTTAAATATTTAAACATTCTCTAATATATTTAAATATGAAATCCTTTTGACGAATATGGAAAGAGAATGTGAAAAGACGAATGTGAAAATGCTGTTTGAAAAGGTCCTAAGATATATAAATGCTGGATATTATCTCAAATTCGTCATTAGCCGTTCCTGAATGTCAAATGTTTTGAAACCTCAATAAGTAATATACTAATTTTTTCCAAGAAATATTAATATGCCCCATCTTGTATCACATATCAAATCTAGTTATGGAATAGGTTTTCCAAAATTTATAGATTTAGTGGTTATAGTTCATCCTTATATTAAGTGGTTTTTGCAAAAATATACCACTATTATTATAAAAAGTAATATTAAATATAAATATCGTACATTTCTGAAATTGATTAGCAGATGTAACCTGTATACTAATAAAAACCGTTCTTTACATCATAGAGCGGGTGAAATTGATTAAAATTAGGTGGCTCGGTTATGCCAGTGGTATTCGTCCGGTGTATTGTCTATAGCGATTTCAGCGTAAGATCACAATCAGGTTCTTATTGGTAATGACATTTCATTCAACACTTCTGCAGGGTCCATTCAGCTAATTTAATGCTATTTTGCTTTAAAAAAGTACAGATATGTGAAATTCTAAATAATTGAACGCAATGTTTTAAAAGCGCATTTTATATGGTATCGTTTTCTTATTCGTCTTATATCATTATCAAATAAAAATTATTCTTTTTATATAAAAAGAATATAATTCTCTAATTTAACAAAATAAAACACAATTCGTGATATTTTCATCAAACTTGATGATTACCAAATATTCAGAAGCATGTCTTGTTAATCAAATGATTTAAGTTAATGCTATAATGCTCAGACGGTTATTACCTATAAATTGCGAGAAGTTTTGGAAATTTGTACAAATTGCTGAATAAGATCTACAACTACATACTTTATTCGTTAGTTCAAGCACATTAAGAAAGGTTTTCTTTGAATTTAAATTTAGAGATTTTTAATTTTAGATTTTCATTTAAACTTTAATCAAAAATCCATAATTAAGTCTATAAAATAAATAACACCAGAGTAACTATAACAAACAAATCTTTTTTTAAATTTTCTAAAAAATTAAGTTGTTAGTATAGTTAAGAGCGATTTATTTGTACGAAGAGTTTGTACATTTGTGGTGTCCTAACAACAAACGTAGTCATAATAAATTAAAAATACCATTCTTTATTTCGAAATGTACCTTTGTATAGTTAGGAATAAACGAAAAATTGCACTTTTTTACATATTCAAACTAAATATATTTCTCATTTAAAAATATATCAAACATGCTCTAATAATCTGGTATGTGAGCTCCTCTTGACGAATGTAGAAAGAGACTGTGAAAAGAATGTTAAAATGCTGTTAAAAAGGCTACTGAGATATATAAATAAAAGATACTAGAGCTATCGAAATCAAAAATATGTTGTTTGGCCATTAGTTCCTGTTTCTGTGTTTTGAGCTTGAGTTAAAGAAACAAAATTAAGTGACTTGAGGCTAACTTCAAAATTTTGGGGTTTAATTAATTTTTTTTTTGAAATTCGGATTATCCAATCAATAAACAGCAAAGAAATACTCTTCAATATATTTTAACAAAATATTTATATACTCTTCACATAATGGGTTATTCAAATAGAAGTTAAATGAAGATGACCTTCTTACAGTAAGTCATACCCCTTCGTCGGATATACGTGTCTTCCACCCCTCCTTCCTCGAGTAAATTGTATTATTATTCCCGTGCGAAACAAATAAACAAACAAACAAAAACAGCGCTAAAATTATTTTAAATCGAATGTCATTTAATTCAAATACGAAACGATTGTCCTTCATAGATTTTTGACTTGTAGATTTAAAAAAAATCTGGTATCTTGTAACAATAACGAAACATAAGTTGGACTCATTTCAAAACATTTTGTAACGTGAGTTAAAAATATAATTAAAATCCTTCGACAGGTACTCAGTGCTTTGTACCATACATTTTCTTAAATGATCGACTGTATTTCTGACAATACGTCTGCCAATACATACACAAAGGATCAAACCAGTTTAATTTAAAACTATTAGATAATTTACTCACAGATCTCTTCGGTTCATCAGCAGATGTATCATTCCTCTTCCATTTCGCATCCCCCTCGCCAATTCCAATATTCGAGAACAAACACCATGGAGTATTAGACTTGAAAACGGCTAGCAATTAAATTCTGCAGAGGCTGAATTACCTGCATGCTAGAGGAATTCTGAATTCAATGATGGACGTTCAAGTTCTCCTTCACCACGAAAGCTAAACCACAGGCGTCCTCCAATTGGCCACGGAGAAAAGATATGATATTTTAATGAATTGTTCAGAAGTGGTATCGGAAGAAATTCAGTTCGAACGAGGTGCATCAATTAATTATTTATTAGAAAATTATTTGTTAGAAAAATAGTCTTGAGTAATTTTTAATGTAAGTTTTCTCTTCCAAGAAAAAAATGTTTTTTTTAAATGTTAATTATTATGTATTTTTTTATTACTATTTAATTTATTGTAGTCAATTTTTTAAACTAATTTTTTTATTCGTTATTTTTTTTTAAAAAATATACATGTTTCATGTGAATTCTTTATTTAAATGTTCTCCTTTCTCTATGAGTTAAAATGTATTCCTCATTTTAAATCCATCTGATTTTATTATTTTAGAACGATTATATATGAAAAATTAGACTTCAGATCAAATTTGGTGATGTTTATCAAGTTTTGAACAGGAATAATTTCGGTGGAAAGCTGTGTGGTTGGTTGTTCAAATACGACTGAAATCAATAACTTAAATCATTAGAAAAAAGATGATTAAAATTTGGCAAAAAAGTTTAGCATCTAAATTATAAAATTTATTAAAACTTGATCGAAATTTGTGGAATATTGGTCATCTGTCATTCTATGTTCTCATGATTCGAAACGCAATAATTCACTACAGTAATGAATTAAATGCATGAAATTTGGCATGTGATCTTGTAACTACAAATGTAGTTGTGTGTGATATTTTAGTTTGTCGTAAAAAGGGCTTCTAAAATACGTATTTGTATGAAGTATTAAAAAAAAATGCTAGATTCCTCAGAAAAACCTTGCACAAGGTAGTGAGGGAGATTAAGTTAGTGAACAATATGCGAGAAAGTTTCGGCCAGACCACTCCAACTGGTTTATTTATTCATTTTTTTTCATATTAAAATATATTAAAAGGATTCATTGAATAATTTGTTCATACTAAATCTCTAAGTAAAATTTGTTAAAAGAAGATTTTTATTAACTCTCTCTTATAAATGTTGCATTTATGCAAATATTCATGTTTCATGCAAATTAATTGTATACAATTAATTGTATAAGAAGTATATAAACATTATTTTTGTTCAAGATTTAGCAAACTGCTTCAGATATCTGTTTTTATAACTAAAATGTCCCTGCAACGCGGATATCCGATTAGAAATACGATTATAGCATCAAAATGGATTGCCAGTTAAAAAATCATTCATTAAGGAAGTTTGTAGAAAAGTTCTGAAGAAGGCCTCCTACTCCGTATCTAATATTTTTAAGGATGATACTGGGAATGGCGATAGATTTATTACACACTAGCCGCCTTTGGCGACCGGCCGGTTCGCCAGTATTATCGCTCGCTACAATTTTCAATTAAATATTTTAAGTAACTGGTCTCTTAACAGATTCTCAAACAAATCATTTTTAATCTTCAAATTTTGATAGTCATACCAAACTTATACTGTTGTTTAGATCGTTTCGTTCAAATTAATATATATATTTTGCTAAATTGTTGCCATTTCCGGTAAAACTTCACCTTAATTTAAAGTGGAAATGTTGAAATTGCAATTAATATAAATATATTTTTTAATAAAATCAAACGTTTTATTTTATTTATCATCTTTATTGTTATTTATTTATTATTATTATTATTGAATATGAGTATTGCAAACAGAATCTCTCGGCATTTAAATCTTATGTGAACTACAAAATATTTTTCTTAATTTATGTAATATCTCAAATAATAATACAACAAAAATTTCTCAGATTCAGCGTAAAATTCAGTTTTTAGTTTTGCTTTCAAAAGGATTGAAATGAAATCAATAACAATATTTTGTTCAGGCCCATAAATATATTTCAAAAATTATGAAGTTTAAATTTAACGCAGTAATGTATCATATTCTGAGAAATATTCTGGATACACCAAATTTTAAATAAATGAATGAATGTTTCTATTTTCCACGATCAACTAAGACTTATTTATGAAGTTTTGAATGTTAAAAATTTAGAAAAACTCAACATTTTCATAATCTTAGGCCAATTAATCTTGAGAAACCTGCGCGCTGATTGGCGTATTTTCTTTGAAACGATCAATGGAAAATCTAAAATTATCCTTTTCTTATTGAGCAGTGATATTCAAATATTCATAAATCAGCCAGTTTAAGTGATTGATTTAGTTAATAGAAAATTAACTCTTTTTATTTAAAATATTAGTGTTTCAAGAACATTTTGTTATTAGTGATATCCACAGCAGAAGCTTTATGTAAAATCAAAAATTCATTATTTATTAGAGCATTTATTGAATCAAGTTACATAAAATATAATCATTTTCTATTTAGACCATTTTAGCAGATCTGTGTGTTACTAAAGATTTACAAATTAGCTGTGTGGCCCTGATTTGAATGGATATCCTGTTCATATTAAACAAAACTTGCCTTAAAATAAAACTGATTTATTGGATTAATATTATATAGACAGTGTAAATGATCATAAAATAATGTTTCTTGAATTTATTTTTCTAAAAAAATAATATTTCATATTTGTTTAATTTCCTACAAACACGTGCCGAAAATTATATTTTTGCAGATTTCATTTCCAAAAAGATGTAATTTATTTTTATTTGGAGCTTTAATCAATGTGATGGCAACACTTTGAAAAAAGCTAATTTTTTCCCATGAATGCGAAACGTGCTCGTTCAGCTTAAATTTTATTTTTATTTCGTACGAAAAAAATTGTTGAAAAATATAGTTAAAATATTTATTTAAAAATTCATTAAAAATAGAAATTTAATTTTAAGGTTAAAACATAGGTATCCTTTAAAAGATAAATTTTATACACACACACACATTGAGCTTTATTATATGTATAGATTATCAAATAGG
>JAPMOR010007715.1:0-11188 GCA_026543865.1 Argiope aurantia | reverse complement strand
GCGAGAGATAAATTTTGAAGTTCGCATGACACTTCAGGTTCTTCCCTGTTTCAGCTGGCTTTATAACATTATTATGCAGCGACATATTAATTCTGATGTTTTCTGTTTCAAAACCTTATTCAAGCACTAAAACAAAATACAGAAACTACAGTCTTGGCAGATGGTGAATTTTGACATTCTATAGTATGTGGAAAATAAGCACCAATTTAAACAGCATTTCCAGGGGAAAAAACTGCAAGTATGATTAACCATTTCGAGAAAGTATCCAGAATTAAAAGTTTCAGTCAGCATTTAATAATTCATAAGCAAATATGATATTGATATTAGCATGATATGTTTATTAGCAAAAAGATTTGATTCATTCTTATTGGCGTCTACCCATTCAAAGACATACTCAACATTAATCAAGCATATACAGGTATGAAAGTTCAATTAAAGGCTCAAATTCGTAAGCTGGCAAAATATGTGTATTAAAGAGTGAAATGCATACTTGCAACAGTTATGTTGTTAATTACTGCCTTTATAAAATAAATAAATTTTTTCTTCCTTTCCCAACGCTAATTTTCAATCTGGAAATCATGCCGTAGGTTCCATGTACGTTGCAAGAGTTAAATTCTAGGATGTTCAATTGAGGAAGTAAAAGGTCCTGCTCTGGGATCACACAATTTCATGAAGCTCTGGATTAGTTCTACAACGCTTGCGACAATGGCGAATTTATGATTAGGCATCTATATAGAAATATAAGTTACAAGCCGGATTTAAACTTGAAACCCAAAGCTATTAAAATTGAATGAATTTAGGCATAATTACTTGCTTATAAATATTTAAACATTGACTCGTTGTGGGGTATTTCGCTTGTAGGTCCATATAAAATTAAAGTTATATTCATCATTTCCTTATAAATTATTATTATGAAATGAAAGCTTTAAAGTCCGAATTATTCATTTTGTAAATAAACTACACTATATTTTTTTCTATAAAATTTCTAACATCTTTATAACTGCGCTCTAAAATATTAACCTGTTAACTGAGTATGACGAAATATTTCGTCATACAGGAGTTACTACTGCTATGAGCATTATAAAATTTTTCGTCATGGAAATTTGTCTTAATATTTTGAATGTCCCATTGTCCCCATTGTGAACAAAACTTGATTCCCTAGTAAACAGGTTAAGTATCGTAAAGAAATAAAGACTGATTTTTAACTGAGTACATAAAAAACTGCAAAAATTACTTCAACTGCTGAGATTGGGAGAAAATAAAAATATACATATGAAAATGATGAAGTGAAAATATTAACAAAGCCACTTAATCCAATAGTGAAATCCACAATTACATATATTAATTTTTATGGGAGAAACATTATGTGCACTTCATAGGGCCTCTAAAGGTTTCCTAAATCCGCCACCGATTCTGCGTTGTTCTAATTAAATGTCTATTTATCAGAAAAGAAAGTTTTTTTTTCTTTTTTTAAGTTTAAGAAATTTAAATGAAACCGCCTCTCATTATATCAATTTCACCATCCTTGGCCAAGACTGCAGTAAAAAAATATATCATCCAATTCTCTGTAAATGTACGCAATAAATAAAAAATCCATCACATTTATTTGACAAGCGACGATGTAAGAGCAGAAACTGTGGCTTGCCGAACACTGTGGGATTCGTTCCCGGTCATTAGGAATGTCGTGTCGAGTGAATCCTTCGAAACGCTCGAAGAACGACAGTGACGAGGCGGAGTTGGAAGTCTAATCGAGACGTTGATCAGAGGGGTAGAACTCCCTCAACATTGAACATGCACAGTTAAGTAATTGCATTAAAACATTCACGAATGCATAAATGTATATTTATAAATACGATTTCATTATAAAAGCATGTAAATATATAATTAAAAACTGAACCGTTGCATTCTGAAGGCGATTTCATTTTGGCTTTTAATTCTTGCAAATATCGCGAAGTAAATTACATTTAATTTATCATATTTTAAACAGATTGTTTGACACCGATTATATAATAACAATAACGATCGTTCATTCATTCTTTTAAAAGGAAAAGACTTTTAATCAAGTAAAATATGGATTTCAAAAAAGTGCCACAAAAAGTCGATAGTAAAATAATGTTGATGTTTTCTAATCTATACTTATAATAACGCTCAATGTGTGTGTGTGTGTGTGTGTTGGCGCTCTACAGGCAAGACCATTCACCCTACAGCTACCAAATTTGGCACGTGTATACCTTAGATTTTTCCTAAAAAATAAATTCAAGGAAAATTATTTTATGATCTTTTACACTCTCTATACAGGGTGTTTATTTAGTCCAGGACCCATTTTGATGTTTAATGACTCATAAAATCATGAAGATATAAACAAACTTATGGCATTTATTGATGGAATAACTCATATTTTCCTTTTCAGGTTTGAATATTTTTACTTTTGAAATATCGTCTGCGCGTGTGGTTAATTTCAGATAATTTCCTTTTCCAGTCTAAATATCTGTACTTTTCTAAATATCGTCTGCTTATTAATTGCATTTTTCTCTTTTGTTTTTGGCAACTATTGAATTGTTATGTTTACTTTTGATGTGTTTGTTATATGTAGTATTTTTGCATGTGATGTTTTATTCGAGCGGATATTAAGGAGAATGCATACACCACAAGAGAAAGCACAGATTTTATGGTGGTCATAGAGTTAATTTCCAATCAATTAAATCACTGACTTTTAAGAGTTAATTTCCAATCACTTAAACTGACTTATTTATGAAAATTTGAATTTCACTATTCAATAAAAAAAGGATAATTTTAGATTTTCCGTCGATCGCTTTAAGGAAAATACGCCAATCAGCGCGCAGGTTTCTCAAGATTAATTGACCTAGGATTATGAAAATGTTGAGTTTTTCTAAATTTTTAACATTTAAAATTTCATAAATAAATCTTAGTTGATCGTGCAAAATAAAAACATTCATTCATTTATTTAAAATTTGGTGCGTCCAGAATATTTCTCAGAATACGATACCTTACTGCATTAAATTTAGACTTCATAATTTTTGAAATATATTTATAGGCTGGAACAAAATATTATTATTGATTTCATTTCAATCCTTTTGAAAGCAAAACTAAAAACTGAATTTTATGCTGAATCTCAGAAATTTTTGTTGAATTATTGTTTGAGATATTACATAAATTATGAAAAATATTTTGTAGTTAACATAAGACTTAAATACCGAGCGATACTGTTTGCAATACTCACATTCAATAATAATAATAATTAATAAATAACAAGATGATAAATAAAATAAAACGCTTGTTTTTATTAAAAAATATCTTAATATTAATTGCAATTTCATCATTTACATTTTAAATTAAAGTTGAAATTTTGCCGGAAATGACAAATTAGCAAAATATATATAGTAAATTGAACGACACGATCTAAACAGTATAAGTTTGGTATGGATATCAAAATTTGAAGATTAAAAATGTTCTGTTTGAGAATCCTTTAAGAGACCAGTTACTTAAAATATTTAATTGAAAATTGTAGCGAATGGTAATACTGGCGAACCGGCTGGTCGCCAAAGGCGGCTAGTTAGTAAATAAAAGAAAAAGAATACGAATTCGAAACTTTTAATTATTCTTTAATTTGCCATTTTGGTGAATATTTATATTTTTCAGTACATGCAATAAAACGATGACAGAATATAGAAATTTTAAAAACTTATGAGGATTAAGAAGTTTGATTTCTTAAAACCCTTCCACCTTCGCATAAAATAACGCGTTTGATTCGTGCATCGAATTACTGAATTTTAAATCAACAATTAAGTGTAAGTTAAGCATTTTAAAATGCAAAAATCACTTAAAAACACTTCCTTATGCCATTTTATTATTTCAATTCCTATAATAATGTATGATCCAAATAGGATACACTATTTAATTAGGGAGTAAAATAAAATCGAAAGCCAAGAGCTTCAATGACTAATTTAAAAATTTAAGCATTTTGAACTTACCAAAATAAATAATTTTAAAAATTAAAAATATTTTTAATTGGCATTTTAGTTTTACAAAGCACTGGTGGTAAGGCAAATGATTTCGTATTAATCGATTTGATTTCCTAGTTCCTTCAATTAGATGAGGAATATGAATATATTTGCAAAACCAGAAAGAATAAATATAAGAACATAAAAGTTTTTATTTCTAACTCTACTTCTGATATATAGCTTTTAATATTTAATTTTAGTAATCAGACACAACAAGTAAAATCCGCCATTGCTGGAAAGATTAAAAAAACTATTTTATGAATAAAACTGAACGAACTGTAACTGCAATGCTAGTAAGTATCATGAATGAAAGAGGCATGATTAGAAGCCATTGTGAAAAAGGACCTTCAGAATGCGGAGGTTATTTTTTTTTAATTATGATGCATGCTAGAATACTTACCAGAAAACTGAATCAAAACACTTAACATTAAAAAAATACTTACCTTAAATATTCCTCAATTTTTTGATTTTTAAAAATTCAAACATTCAATGCTGGAAAGTACATTTGTCCCCATTTATTCCAATATGACACGAAATGCCTATATTCTTTAAACTTACAAGATAAGTAATCTAACAATAAGAGGAAAAACTACTTTGAAAGAAGTGCCGTTAATTATATGCGATGCAAATAATTCAATAGATGAAACAATGAAAATTGCTTACAACTGAAAATCACTCAGAAGAATTTTTGAAAACAAATACAGCAGTAAATGCTTTTCAATTAAAGTGACATCATGGTCATTACTTCAAACTGTTTCGAATAATTTAACCAGTTAATTGTTTCGACCTCTTCGGAAAATGCGAATCTAAATTGTCGTAAGTATATTTATTATAAAAATATAAATAATAAGTTACAAATATAATAAACAGTTATTATATAAATATATTTATTTAATAGAATAAACTCGTCATAATGAAAAATGTACTTTTTCCATGAAGAGTATACTTGTCAAAAACAGATAACTCGTTAATGAGTTTCGTTAATGTTAAAAAATTTGTCCGTAATTAATAAGAAATGAATTAATATTTAATGTTCGGTACAGTGAAGAAATCATTACAAACTAACAAAGTAAAGATTCGACCTCTCTGTCGGGTTCATTACAAATTTGAAATTGAGAATGAGCCATTAAAAAAATTAAAACTTTTTTAGCATGATTAGCATTAAAAAATATTACAAATCGAATTTCTTTATTGAAGCCATTACATATTCTAACTATTATAAATTAGCATCAAACTCAGCTCATAAAAAAATCAATTGTGCTTTCAATACACAATTTTTTTTATACATTTACTTCAAGAGATTAAGAAAAATGTGCAAACCGAATTGTAAGTATAAATTAATATTTTATAGGAGGGCCAATAAATATTCTAAGCTCAATATATAGTTTTCCCACTTCTTCTAGAAGAAACTAAAAGCTATTTCTTCTAGAAAAGATTATGAATTTCAAGATATATTTCCCTTTATTAATGTGATATATTTATTACAGCTTAGAGCTTTTTTTCAAGAAGAGTTTATATTTTACATCTACTTAAAGTTCAAATGTATTCCAAATAAAGTGAACTCATCGCTTAACATTTGGCCAAACCGAAAAAGAATCACTTGATGCCTCAGATCAAAAACATATTTTAAGCATTGCTATATTAAAAATCTTTACTAATACTTGTAAATTTTTATAAAATACTTCCCGCCCAAATAAAAACTATTAAAATCATTCTAATCAATAAATGAAATTGCCAGTAAAGCCTATTTGATAATAAAAATGGAATAACACTCACCCATGGGTTGCTTGTAGTAATTAAGACATGCCAATAGAATCATCAAAGACGATTTTCTCTACTCTGATCTGAAACAAATGTATTTTAATTTAGAATCAGTTCAGTTAAGTGAATATTCAAAAAGAACATTCCCAATAACCTGTTTTTATTAGTATACTTAAAAAAAAATCAGAAATTTGAATGCCAAAATAAAAACCAAACTAAACGAGGCATTGAAATTAATGTTATATTTTATATAAAAATAAAGATATAAATTTAAAATTAGTTCGTTTCGAATATTCTATCAAAATTTCAAGATTGATATTTTATATTGTACAGGCTTATGACCGATATTTTTTTTTATTTTTTTATTTTACCCATAAAAGCGCATTTTCATTTTTAATGCTTGCCGACTTCATTGCTTTAAATATCATGATATCAACAATCTTTGTAAAATTCACAGCAATCAAAATTTAATTAAAATTAATCGATCAACCGAAAATTCTAGAAAAATTAAAATGATACATTTCCATCAAGAATATACACAAATATAGAACATTTCAGTACTAAAATCCATTAGGAAAAGAAAAAAATATCGGATTAAAAAATCTCATCTTACAGAAAGTTAAGGAAAAAGTTATATAAAATCATTTGAAATAATTTTTTTGAAACATTTTGTAATATTAATGTGGATTTTTACATAAAATACATTGAAGAAACCCCAATGAGGCGATACTGTAAATTTAAAGTCAACAGATTTTTGAGAATTAAAGAAAAAGAAGCTATGGATATTTTCGCTCAAAAGAACTGAAGATCGCAACAAAATATCTAATTGTATGTTCCAAACTTTCCTAATAAATGTATTTCTTCGATTCCAAAAAAAATTAATTGTATTGTGATCAATCTTGATACACTAGGGATTCTATTGATAAGCATCATGAAATTCTCAATTTCCTTGCATTATGCACCCTTAAAAAATTGTAATGTCTTAAAATAGGCATGTTGCCGATTCTGTCATACGGGAACTACAAAATAAATTGAGAAATTTCAATGCCAACTTTGCACAAAAAATTTAATTTGGTTTGGTTTTTAGACTGTGATAAATTTGTGATTTGTTTGTTGTAATAAAATTAATTTGTTTTAAGATTGTAATAAGATTTATGATCCTTGAAAATAGTATATTAAAGCATACTTTTATGAAAATATAAAAATTATTGAGATCAGAAACAAAATTCAGATACATTTATAGGAAACTTGTTCAGAAATTAAATTGCACATTAAAAAAAAAATCAACATTTTCACAAAAAATCGTATTTTTAACGTAAAACGTTATAAGTACTTACACTTAGTCTGTAGAAATACAGCAACAGAATTTTAATCAGCAATTAATAAGGATTACAAATATTGTCAAATTACGTATACCGGCCTACGCAAAGGGGTTCCATACACTAAAATTCAGAACAAATGAGGAACTGATACCATCTAACTGGCGTGCATATTAATTCATTTGAAGAGAAACAAAATTGAACGTATTCAGCATATTCCAAACCGGAAGCAGCTCTTAAACGACTCAGCCATTTAACCAGACGACTTTTCTAAACTAAGAGGCAGAGCAGATGTTTTTACAGTATCGTTCGATAGTTTTGTTTAATTTTTTATTCATTATTTGCCGATATGTCCGGTGTCCCATCATGACTGTTTTCAACGATTTGTAACAGTTCAACACCCTGTTGAAGAATTCTTAATTGAAGTTCATTAAACCGAGTCACTTAAATACTGATCTATTAAAATGCTCTATATAGAGTAAAATTTGGGAAGACAAATTCTTCATGTGCTAATATTAAAAACAATATTTATGTTATTTTATAATATGCAATATTTAATGTTAATAGAAAATATACCAATGACTTATCCTGGATGTCCAGGAACGTCTATTTTTTCAATTTAACAAACATTCTTATATATTCAGGAATTTAAAAAAAAAATTGAACTGAACAATAATCTTGAAGAATGCTTGCGAACTCATTAATTCAAGAACACAAAGAACTAGATACATGAAATGTAACACATTATCTTATCGGACACGCACATCTAAAAATCTGGATGAAATTCACTAAAGGACTGAATATATCTGTCCCTATTCTGGGGAATGTGAGAGGAATAATTCAAAAAAGTAGCAAGCCCCATAACTGAAATATGCTATGTGCTCTTGTTGGCTAAATTATGTATTTAATCTGAATCAGTTCAAAGACGGAAGAATTCTAAAATGGATACCTATTTCACAAAACAAAAAAAACGAGATTTTTACTGCAAATTCACTTTAGCTTCACATTATCTTTAATTATCTTTCATGGCTCGATTTTTTATTAATTGTGTCTCGATTCGCCTACTTGCCAAGAATCCCGATTCGATCCTTAAGGATTTAAAATCAGTAAGCACACAATATGGAGAGTTGAATGACAATGACATATTGTTGAAAGCGGTTATAAAAAAAGAATAAATTTGAAAAAAAAGTATCGAAAATAAAAGAAAAATGCACATAAATAAAACTCTTAACACCTAATTTTTTGGATTTTAAAATGACAAAGGAAGTAAAAATTAGTATTTTTGCAACAATAAGCTATGAAGTCATTCAAAAAACGCTTATGAAGTAAGCTTAATTTTAATTTAATTATAATTTTGAAAATTCTTATGCGGACACCTACTAATGAAATTTTATAACTTTAGGTTCGTAATTTTTATAAACTAATTTTACATGAAGCAATTAATGATTTTTACATAATGCAGATTGCTTGTTTGAACATAAAAATTTCTGTTAAAATTAAATAGTATCGTAGCTCAGAGGAGAGAATTGAGGTCATTAAAAGACTTCTGCTGTGCAACAAATTTTTATGTAATACGCAATATAAACATAAACGAGACAAAACTTAAAACATTAAGTGGAATAAACTTCCTTTAATTCCACTTCAGTTGGAGTGGCATTTCTATTTGGGTAGCACTATTTCTGCCTCAGTTGAGTTCTGAATTATGAATGGAACCAAGGGCTTCAGTACATCTCATTCCAATCGAACATTTTTATTTTTACTTATAATAAAGATGGATGTAAATTCTATCGGCTAGGCTATTTGACCTAGAGCTACCAGACTTGCACCTACGTACTTTGATTAATAAAAATGTACACTTCTAAGTTTTTTTTTAATTTTTAAATAAAAAATGAAGGGAAATTGGGGCATTTCTCTGTGATAACTTCCGGAAATACTATAGTAAAAAAATATTTTTACATCATAGAGTTCAAAAAAAATGTTGAATGATACAAAATTTTAGCACATAAATTGTTTATATTTTTAATAAAATTTAAAAAAATATTTTAAACGTATTCAGCTAGTTTCTAAATTTTTAGTTATAAGCATACGCATTAAAAAAGTTTAAATAAAATAAATAATTATATGAGCATCAGTCTTATGAGCCTTTTTAATAAAATATTAGTGTTTCAAGAACATTCTAAGTAAAACAAATTACTCTTTTGCAATTAAAACTGATTGAACAATGAAGTTTTAAACATTAGTATTGTACAAACGGGCGAGAATTTAGGTCTCTCCATCAATCGTTCTGAAAGAAATACGCTAATCTACATCCGGAGTTTCAACAACGCTGATTACAGTAAAATAATGAAATTTTTGGTACTACTACGTAATGACACTCAAAGCTTTATAACTCAGAAAGATTTGATCACAGAAAGTGAAGCCTTCGATTTTCAAGATTTTAGTAAATATGGTTTATAATTTCGAAGGACTGTAAAATTTAAATTTCATAATTATTTTCAAACATACGTTTATTGATTGAAACAAAATATTGCTTACGTTACTTAAATCTTTTTAAAAGTAAAACTGAATTTTATGATAAACCAGAGAAAATATTGAATAATTCTTGAAGATAATGCAGAAATTATAGAACAGTTATGCAGTTATTTCGTTAAACTGTATTCAAACAACCAGAGAGACAAACTTCATCTGAGCGCCTTTTACTCAAAGTTTGATAAATTTACAAATCTTGTATCAAGACAATGCTCCAAATTTCATCTCTCTAGCTCAAAGAGTGTTTTAATTATCTTTGTCACGGACAGACGGAACTGACATTTTCCAACTCAAGGGGGTCTAAAAAGAGTCGATTTGTTAAAATCTCGAGTTCGAATTATTTGACGATTACTACACTTTCTATTATATTACTACGTATTTTACAAAGTAAAAAGCACGAAACCTTATCAATGATGACTAGCAAGTCTATCTTTCACAAAGGCCAGCAAGATTTTTTTTCGTCAAGGCATTTTCACAATTACAATTACTAAATAAAAATCATGAAACTGTAAACAATCTAATCAACTTTGAAAATTGATTCAATTTGTTTTTGTTTCGCCAAAATGAATAAATAGTTATTTTTTTATTTTAGTAATTATAAAATATATAATTATTAGTAATTATGGCAATGATAATGAATAATTGAATGATTATGTTTATTACAATACCTTTGATCAAACTAAAAATTCATTTTGACAAAAAAAAAGCATTGATTCAATTTTTCTATATACACAAAAATAATACAACCAGCAGAATTTGTCTCCACAAAACTTTCTCACATACTCTATAATAAAAATGTTATTCCAGTGAACGCCTTGCACAACACTGAGGTGCAAGACGTTACGAAATATTAACCTTGGGTATGAATTTAACATTTTTAATGAATCTCTTATGTCATCCTTGGTGTGGTATTTGGCAATTAATAACTCGCATACGGCTAAGGTACTTGTCGGTTTTGACGGCGGTCAAAAAGCGACAAAATTGTAAAAATATACACAAGTGCATAAATATATGCAAAATAAATATGTTCTTAATCGTAGATCACATCAAGTGCGAATCGCATACTATGTATTTTGACGATTAAAATCGCGAAATTGCCAAATGTTTTGGTCACCGTTACAACCGACAGTACAGCTGCTAATAGTATCCGGAAACAGAATTAGTATTTTAAATGCATCTCTCACAAACTATTGAAATAAATATTTGTCATAGAACTTCATTTGAAAGACTATAAATGTTAATAATGCGAATAAAATTTTATCTATTTAGCTCTCTTCGTTTGCGGTTATGTATGTTATTATATTCAAACAGCCTCACAGACGGTTTTCCTGTGTGTTTTGCTCGAAATTTGATAGAAATTAACAGATTTCGTATAAATAATGTAAATGAAATTCCATCTATCTAGAGCAAAGCATTTTTTGAACCATCTTTATCAAAGACAAACGGATGGACATATTCCGACAATGTTTTTCGAACTCCGCCCGGTCTTACAAAGTAGAGACAGGTCAAAACTTCGAGTTCGAATTTTTTGACGATTACAATACTTTTTCCATACTT
>JAPMOR010007714.1:0-11420 GCA_026543865.1 Argiope aurantia | reverse complement strand
TACATAGATGCGAAAGTGCAAACTGATGCCAACTCTTTGACATATTTGATTCAATTTTTTGAAAAAATTATATTTTAGATGCTAAAATTGAGTACTGAATTTCATTTATCTAAAACGCTGCGTTTTAGAGTTATGGAATTTATATGAACTGAAAATGCGGGAAACCAACAGCCAACCCCTAAATGAATTTGGTTCAAAATTTGATCAAAGCTACATCTATATATCAAATTTTATTCATCCAACTCTTTTCGTTTTGCAATTATTTACTAGTCGCCTCAGGTGACCAGCCAGTGGGATAGAGTATTTATTATCTTAAATTTCAGTCAAATCATCTATATATAATTGTGATTTCATCGAATTCGTAGACGTTAAAGCCGTCTTACTTTATTGTCTTACTTAAGTTCTGTTGATTGTATATATGAACCGAATGGGGGCCAGCAACGTGACATGTTATTAAAAATGTAAATGTCGATTGTCGATTAAGGTGTACGTACACACTAAAAGATTTTTTTTTCAATTTTAACTTTTAAAATCCAGTTTTTTACAGTAGGTCATTAATATATGTTTAAACTCATTTCAGTGAGAAAATACATATTACTAATTATTAATTAAATACTTAATGAGCTAATTAGCGATTCATCAAAACGTCGAATTCGAATTTTTGATAACACAGTACTTTTCCTTTGTATATATGCTTTGTAGGCGAGAAAGTAAAAACATTTAAAAATCTAATATGAAAATTTGGCTCTACATAAGTAGAATATGCATTTACATTTTTTCTCAACTACGTCAAAGCGCTGCTCCTCTTGATAAAATCTTTATAAAAAATGTTTTTAAAAATGTATTTTTCGAACGCGGGGTGATCTGAAACGTGGAGATTCGTCAGAGTCTCTCAGTTGAAATTTTTTGCCTAATACTATATTTTCTCTGTATTTCAGAATACAAGAAAATAAAAATTCGAACTGTAGCATATAAAGAAGTGAAATGAAGTTTTGGTTATAAAATACCATCTTATATATATTATTACTCAATTTAAGTAGTTGAGTAAAAACGCCTCTTTTGAAGATTTGATTTCAAGTACTTCACTTTTCTTACTGTTAAGTTTTTGTTACCGCTGTTTTCATTATAGGGATCTTTGAAGCATATACAATAACACGTGTTTTAATTTCCTTCAAGGCAAAACAGTGTTGGCTCACAAAAATACTAACTTAAACTTTTTGAACCCCCAAATTATGGGCATTATTATATAAATGTGGATATAAGGTTTATCACAAAACTAGTTGCAAATTTTCTATAATTCCTAAAAATTAAAGTGAAGATTTTTTTTTCTATTGTAAGATCTATATAATAATTATCTAGCAAGAACATGAAAATTATGCATTTTGCACAATGGTATTCAGAATTAATAAAAGAGTGCTAAGGGTTCAATATTACTTTAACACAGGTACAGGACTGGCTGAAAGCTAGGACATAGCAGTTATGTGCCACAGGTGGAATTCTTTATTTATCTCTTATAGTAACAAAATATGGCAAGTTTTGCACTTCATAGAACAAAGAAGAAAATTGAATACTAATTTTGAAAATTTTCCTTCCCATTGATTAGATTTAAAGTTCAAACAGATCAGCAGTGAGGGCTATTAGATCACATTCCAAATTCCCTTTGTTTAAGCAGTGGGGTTTTCGAATTATTTCATTCAAATACTCGTAAATTTACAAATCAACTGGTAGACCCTCCTTTGACTGAAAGTGTTTAAAATTTGATTCACATCTTTAACTATACACACTGATGCATTGAACTGCTATTTTGGAAATATGTAGCAAACACAAGCAATGCAAATTTTGACCGGTAAGAGAATTTAAAATTTTTCTACCAAACATTTAATAGAATGCATGATTTTTAGAAAGTTATTGAGATATTGAGAAATGGTGAAGAAAAAGAAAATTGTTAAACATTCCAAAACCGCTATTTTAATACATGTAAAATCGGTTTCACCGATTGTTCCTGTCTACAATTTAGATTCGTTTCAAACGGTGTTCTCATTTTTAGGGAAAAAAAATTTGTCATTTTTAAGATAAATATTCGGGATATAGGAATATTTTACACATACTATTAAGTTATAGGACTTGAATGGTTTCAAATTATCACTCTTTCTAAAGATTTATAGAAATACAGAAACTTAAAAGAGTTATGAAAAAACATGAGCAACACATATTATATTTTCATGAAAAACTTTTTCATGCTGATAGGGAATTCTGATTTTTGATAAAATTGGGTGGAGGGGGTGGAGTTAAAATTATTATACATTAAGAGAGGTAAGCACACACATTTCCTCTAAGGTTTCCCCGGGATACTGAAAGTGTCAAGCGGCCCGTTGTGTTAAATCTTTAGATGAATATAAATATTATAAACAGAAACCAATGAATTAATGAGTAAATTAATACACTGAATCAACGCGAGAATTGCGGTTCGCAATATACTTTCTAAAACTAAAATGGCTGGTTTACAAATAATTTGATGCAAGATTTTTATATAATTAACAGAAATAAAATGGACTCTCCTACAACGAGGGGTGATACGAGAACTTCCATCATAATCATATCAAATGGAACATTCAGGGGAAATATCCATGCATTCTTTACCGTTTTCTGAACTGCCATCGGATTTCTGAATGACAAATTATGTCAGTATGTGGTGAAATGAACACTAGTCAAGCATAACCAGTTATCAAATTCAAACAGGCTTCGAATTTGTATTTGCGCCTATTGCTATGGTGAGTGTACATATTAGTCAGTTTTAGTGTTCATATTAAAATATAACTACATACATTTGCTTTATTAAACAACAATTATGAACTGCTAATATTACACTTAATACATAATCTTTTTTTGGAGATTTATGAGACCTAGTCAAAATTTATTTAAGGCTTTATGTGATCAACATTATATAGAGCTGTGTCATAGGAGAGTCCACTGTATAAGAGAAACAATCAGTAATTGCTAAAGAAAAGTTTCAATTAATAAATGAAAATTTATTTACCTTCCAAATATTTCCATTCCATTTGCAGACGAAAAAGGTTCTTCCAATCTTCCAGTAGGGAAAGGTTCCAGAGTTGATGCGATATCAATAAATATTTCAGATATATCTTCGGTTGCAAGAAGTCTTCAATGAAAAGGCTGTGTATTTACTAGATACACTTTTTATTGAGTGCTCTTGCGATAATCCGAGTTCTCTCTTGAAATGTTCTCTGAATATTCTCTTGAAATAACCTTTGTAACTTGAAGCATCAGCCCCCGGAGTGTCCATTTTGGAAGAGAAAAAAAATTAATGAAAATAATCGTAACATATGTATTTATATTAGTGATATAAAATCAGGATAAATTTCTTAATAAATCAAAAATAGATAAAAATTAAGATATATCAACATGTTATATTGGCATGAAAGATTTGTTACAAATCATCTCACTGTAAATCCTAAAGCAAATTTCCAAGTTAATTTAAATTAATATTACATCATAGTTAAACAACATTCTGTGCAATTTTTGACCATTCCCTTACAGACAAATGGCAAGGGTTGACATATTAAAATTATGAAAATCTAAGTAATACTAGTGGTAATCAATTATTACTAAATTTACTGCGAGAAGTCAAATAAAAATTTTCCAAAGCAGTTCTAACGTATTGGAAAATTGCTGATGCTTTTAACGTTTAAAAGAGCTCGGTGTTCATGATTTTATTAAGTTTAGTTATAAAAGTAAGTTTTCTTTCCATAGCACATGGATCGCCGTAGAATTTCATACAAAATGTTAAGAAATGGCTATTGGTTTCCAAACTTATTTTGTAAGGATATATAAACATGATAAGTATTTTATTATTTTGGTATATTTATTAACAAAGTAAAAAAATGCACCAAAAGATACAATTTGTGGATAGATGTGTCACATTTTAGTCAAAAACCGTTGGTGGTAGGGCTGTATCTATACACTTGTAAATACAGATTTCAAAATTGCAATGATCTAGATGAATAAAATTTAGTACACAGTTTTCAAATTAAACCTACCGATTCGTAACAAATTTTCTGTATCAATTATCTCTCCTAATAATAAAAATGGATGAATTAATGTGCTCAAAGGTATTATTTAGGAGCTAAGTCGGAGCCTCTCGGACATTCTTTATCTTTGCCTTAAACGTTATCCTATTTCTAAGTAACAAATGATATCAATATGTGATGAAATGAGCAATTAAGCATAAGTCGATTTACAATTTTAATACTCAAAATAATATTTCCGAAAATTAACTATTCTACTCAACAGGACTGCAAAAATATTTGTTTAATTAATAATATTTGTAGAAATTTTTGGATATTTTCATTCGAAACAATTATTATTAATTAATTATAAAATTTTAAAAAGTTTAATTAAAAAAGTTGTGTTCTGTACATGGACTACTTCTGAAGACTATGAATCATTTCGCAAAACAATTGCTTGAACAAAAATGTGTTAATAAAATTCTAAGTCTATAAATGGTAATAATAATCTATAAATTACAATTTTACTTACCAATGGAATTATTCCCCAATACTGTATTTGAGAAATTTAAAATAAATGTTCATTTTTAAGACCTTAGGGCTTCTTAATTTTATCGTAATAATCCTATTTTTATATAGGAAATTATAAGCATATTACAAATATGAAAAATTAGAAATTTATAAAAAAAAAGATTAATTATGAATTAAAATAAATTCAATTTATTAAAATTAACTGAAAAATTTTAATTTAAAACATCTAAATGCTAAACCATTTTCCTAATTGATTATCTTTGGTAATGTATATGATACCAAAAGTAGTGCATTATAGAAATTGTAATACCTAACAGGCTGGCTGAGGACGAAATTTAAGAAGCCCTCATGGAACTTACCGACACCATCTTCTAACTTACTTTCACCACTGCATTGTTGAAAATTTCACATTAGGCAGTTTTGCAATAAGGAACCAACTTCAAATTATATTATTTAAGATTAAGCTCTTAAAGATCTAATGTCCTAACCTATATCGAAAAATGTAAAGTTGCAATTAAATTAATGTATAAAATATCGCAGTTTATCATGAAAATGTAATAAAATTAAGTTTTCAATACAGCACCCAAAATCGGCAATATTGTTGTTGGCTCTTTCGTTGCAAAACAGCATGCAAATTTTCTTACAAAGTGGTTAAAAAAATCCCCTTGTACGGCAAACTAAACAACAGACTAAAATGTAGATAAATTTCATTTTTTCCTATAATTGTAAACATTTTAAATGCGATATGTTAACCTCGTTGTAAGAAATTCTACATAAAAACATTGAAAAAATCTTACAAAAATCTTAATTCTTGTTCAAACGTTTATAATAAAATCATATTCTAACTATACATATGCAAAAGTGAATTTTTAACGCATTTACCGAACCATGCATGTACAACGCTGAGAGATCCCGCCCTTCTGATCAACGCCTGGATTCGACATCCGACTCCGCTTCGCCACTTGTCGTTCTTCGTGCGTTTCGTGGGATTCCTGTAATAGGGAATTCCTGTAATATTCGACACGACATTCCTGTAATAGGGAACGAATCCCACAGCAATCGGCAGACCACACCTTCAGCTCTTACATTTTCACTTGTTAAATAAATGCGATGAATATATTTACTGTGTGCCATGGATTGGATTTGAGCGATATATTCTATTGTAATAGTCCTTGGCGTAGAGAGGTGGGGGGGGAGGGTAAATGACTACATCTATCCCCATTGTCAAACTTTCAAAGCTTCTTGATGGTAAAATACAGTCAGTGATAAGAACGGAAGAGTAAAAATTGTACGTAATCCCAAATTCAAACAATGTTTTTTACGTTAATGTAAAACGAGCAATACTCTTATGGGCATTTTTCTCATGCGTTAAACGTGAAAGTACCAGGTAATTTTCTATATTCAAAATTAATCATACTGGTAATAGACTCACCAAGGCGATTTTCCTTCAGAAGGTACTTTCTATTTTAGGCACTAAATTGTTTACCCCATTTAGTGATCAATTATAGAATTAGCTGCAAAAAATTATGCGACTAGCTTCAAGTATAAAATTTTGTTACATTAGTTTCTTCTTTATTAGCGATTTAAACTAAATTCTTTTCAAGATGTTAGTTAAATGTTTATGCATGGATTTTTTTTATTTCTTTAAATATATCGATTTTAAATATAATGACATAATTGTACGCCAAAACATTTCCATCCAAAACAAACGAAAATGAATAGGGTTTGAGATTTGACAAACTGTAAATCGAGTGGTCTCTCTATAATCCGGCCTTCCCCTTCTGTTTAGAAGGATAAAAGGGAAATGTGAAAGAGAAAACAAGTCACTGCAAGCCAGTGTCAGTGACGTTCGGACTATATCAATAATAAGCTGCCATTCATGTCTTATAATACTTATTACAAGCAGACTATCTTTCTGAATGGTATTACATGGTTTGAAATATTCCATCCAATGAACTTAGGTTTTACTAATGGAAGAAATAGTATTTATGTACTTCCGCTAATACGGCAGTTTATTCATTTGAAAATTTGGGACATTCTGTTTCTTTATTTTGTAAATCAACGAGATTGAGCGGTAGACTTTTTTATATAGTTTAATAACAATCACGTGCATCAAGAAGCCAATCGTCCTTTTGAAGCATCACGGTGCCTATCTTGAAATGGACTTCGCAATTCTGAATCCTGACTAGATAACAAGAACATCAACTTTCCTAGAACCATTTTTTAAACTTCCTCTTCACGCTATTGGATCATACATACTGAACATCAGGATCACATATACATTGGATGTTTGATGGCTTCAAACCTTGAACTGGAAGTCGATGCTTTCTTAAAAGATCATCATGATCACCCCCTCCCACCCTTTTTAAATGGAAGTGACAGAGTTAATAACGATAACGGGAATTTCGAAATAGACAATGAATGTGATGCAGATATCTTCTCTAAATATGCAGATTGTGCTCATTTCAGCGATTTTTGAAAAAGATTAACTTCCCGAAACATTACGTCCCGAAAGAAATATACATTGAAGATTCCTTTTTCGTCAAACTAAGAAAACGGTCATACGCAAACCCACTTAAGGCAGCGTAATAAGTAAGGTAACAATGCATCACTTTTCACTGCACTATGAACTTGGCACTGACTAATACTATGTTTTATTTACTTTCTCAAACCACCTCAGTCACACCTCAAAATATTCTGAGAGCCTTTTTCATCAGAGGGGTTCACTAAGCAAGCAACTGACAAATCACCGGGCATCGTTGAACACGGTCTATTTTCATTCCTTGTTAATGATTTTATAAATTTGCTTATATTAATTGCATGAATACTTTTTTCTTTTGCTTAAATAAAATAGTTCACATTTTCCATTTAATATAATAGCCCCCTAAATTCTAGATCTCCTATTTTGATAAAAAAAACAACCTTGGAATATATTTCTAAGGCAGGAAACTACCACAACAGCATATTTGGAGCTTTTTGGCGGCTGCGAGCGAAAAGCCACTAAATAATTTAGACAATGAACCAAAACAAATGTCGCCAAGATCTGCGTCAATGAGGATACAAACCTAACACTACAACTTTTCTCCCCTTTTTTTCAAGGAGGGAAGGAGGGCCCTAAGGGTGATGATTTGGTGATAAGGTCTCTCCGACCTCGAAGTCGACATCTTACTAGTAGGCCATCGCGACATCGGAAATCTAATGAGACAAGGCAGACGGAGGCAAAGAAATGATTACGCCCAAGGTGCCATTTACCCTCCTCTACGGCAGACTATTACAGAAAAATAAACGTTTGAAATTATTGGATAAATATAACTTTTTTTAGTGCTTGATAAAGTTCCCTGCATTGAATTCACAGAGAATATTACATGATATCGAATGTCGTATGACACCGGAATTCAGCTCGAACAGAAGCTGCTTTAGTGGAGTACCAAAATAAAATGTTTATCCATTTGAAATTGTAGAAAACTCGCTTACGCTTCGTCCAGTGCTGAAACTTTCTCACTATGCCAGTGATGGTAATACAAGATTTCAGTATTTAAAATGAGACTAGGAAGAAATTTGTTACAAGGTGTAAATAGGGTGTGGTGAAATCGTTGCCTTAAAGCTAGAATAAACAAACTTTAAAAAAAATCAAACTGCAGTTCTTTTACTAAACTAATGGCGTCCCCTTCAAACACGGAAGAACCCCCTTTATTTCCTTCAAAAAGACTATAGTCAGGTAATATCTTCTCACCGCTCGCTGTTCGATTGTTTAGACATTCACATTGGGGAAAATATTGATTTTTTTCCATGTTTTGGTAGGAAGATAGAATTCGAATTGGAAAAACGATAAGAAAGGAAATCAGTTTTGTCTCACGCGGAATTATTATTATTATTTCTTTTCTTTCTTTTTTTAATGTATGCCAGAAGAAACGTATATGTTTTTAAAACACTCATTCGTCGTTCCTGCTTCAATGGAGTAAATTGGTTTAATCTATGATATTGATTCTCACTAAAGCCAGTCAGTGGCTTGTTGAAATATTTTCTTTTGAGTAAGAATGGCAACGAATCCATAGTTTGATTCCCTTCATGTACTCTCCTAGAGAAAGATTAGTCAGTGATCATTGGTCCACAGGAAATATTCGTCGATGTAGGTAAGTAAAAGGAATTTTAGCAAAGATTTGAAAGTCTTCATTCGGTCCTGTGAAGGATAAATTTTTGAAATCTGCAAATCTTTCGTCTTCACTGAAGATACCTCTTTAGCTTAACATTTTTAAATAAGCCAAATAGTCAAGACTTCGAATTATTTTTACATTATTTGTTTTTTTATTTAAATCTGATTAGCTGCAAATAGATATTCAAAAGGACAAATTTTTCTCCAAACTCGTTTAAAATCACGATTAACTTTGTCACGATGTTACAAGGAGTTGAATAGCAAAAACTAGCTTAACATCTAACTTAGGTTTATTATATCTTACAGCAAAACCTTTCCCATGTTTTCTCGAGTGCAGCCTTGTTTCGAACCAAAACGGATTAGCTTTGAATGAAATAATATATCCCTTTATAAATATTGTACTTTATGAAATTCGTGTTTCTCGTTGATTTATCCGAGTGCACTACAAACCAAACATTACTTTTATTTTATGATTATGTATCTGCCTATACATGCTTGTAACTTTTTTTACTAAAGTTTATTCATTCACATCAATAAACACAAGAAGGAAAACTCATTTCCTTTTCCTTAACAAATCCCGCACTCGAGAATAATAAAAGCACGAATTAAAAGACATTTTCAATTGTCGCTATGCATATGCAGTTGAATGCATGCTAAGCAAATAAAATCATTGTTTAATGTAATCAGACGCTGGATCTTCAATTATTCTACAAGCTAAAACTTAACTAGTATTGCGAAATTTCCCACTAGTTTCTAGAATTAGAAACTAGTGTGTATTGAACGATCCTTCAGCAATTAAGTAAATTTGAATCTATATCATCGATAACAAAAAAGTTAACTTTTACTAGCAGATTGTATACGGATACTATTCCTTTGTATTGCCTATTTGAAGGATGGGTCAAGGAGTTCTTGAAGCCGAAGTTCCAAACTCGGAACATAATATATATGGCATTAAGATTACTTATGAAGTGGTTGTACGTTTTGAAGGTGGCTGTCGCCACATAGAGCAGTTAGAAAATTATTGATAATATTTCGAAAGAGAAAAGAAAATATATATATGCATAAATATAATAAGGAAAGAACATTTTATATAAGATGTTTTTCGGCAAAAACAGTCCAGAGTCCTGTTGGAGTGGTAAAGCAAAAATTTTAATTAAACATAGATGATGAGGTCGCTAGGCGTTTTTCGGAAGTATGAGGTCATATGGTTTAACTTCTTTAATGGCGATGTTGTCGCTTCTATTGAATTTATCAAAAAATCTTGTTGGTATTTTTATAGAAGTTTTTTAATGCAACAAGGTCTTTCAGAATGTCGTTATTTCTGGCCAATCATAACATTTTGCAATCTATCTAGTACAGAGATGCAGGATTTTGCTGCATTCTTCCAAATAGGTGATGCGTAGGAGATTAGAGGTTTCAAAGATAGATTTTGCAAATTATAAGGGGGATTTAGTATCCTTAAATTATCATAAATTCACAATCCTAACTCTCCCCTCCAACCACTTTGAATTAATGCCAGTATACAAATTAATCATTTTTTGCTATCCATTCCTGTAACACGTCCAGAGAAAGAGGAGGACAGGGAATATTAAAATTGACATATGCATCCTTCAAAAGACAAAAAAGGCGAAGCATTTCACGGTTTTTCAGAAAAAGTCGCATTTTAAAAGGTTTTTGTCGAGATTATTTGCAATAAACGGATGAAAAAACGTTGATTTCGAAAATTCATGTATGATGAGATTTCAGAATCACGACCGACCTGTAAAAAATTGTAGAGTCTGTGTTGTTATTGACTAAATGTTAATCATTCTGCCAATCGATGTCCGTCTTCAGAAAATTTTAAATCCCTTCTGATCTGATTAATGTATTTTAATAATGAACTAACAAATGAAAATTCCATACATATGCTGAAATTAAATAATTACTCTTAGAAAATAAAATGGAGACGATTTCTTAAATAGTGCAATAATTCCTCAGCTTTCAGCGTCGGCTGTCTTTGCAATGACATTTTATAATGTCAGAAGTAAATTATTTCATTATCGATACTGGAGAAAACTAAAGTTAATTGAATCGTTTATTTTCATTTATTATATTTTACTGGTATTTCTCAAAAGAAAACCTTCTAGAGTTAATAAAAGAATTGAAGTATGAAAACACTCAGCAATTAATTTTCTAAAAAGATCTATATCCTACATAAACGATAGTTTAACATTGTATTTGGAGGACGTTAATAACGAAATAATCGCTTTATTCATGTGAGTCGGATACTGCTTTATATCAATATTAAACCTCAGATTAAATAAAAATTGTTTTCAAGTACTGGAAATGAATCTTCATGAATTGAACCGACTTTGGATCAATTTAATTGTATTTGCAAGTAGTTATTTTTCTGATGAATCATATAAATTATATATATGACGCAATTACCTCATATCGATCTTTATTCTTTCCCCCAGCCCTAAAACGAAAAAAAAATCCAAATTTCTATGAATTCATTCATGAAAAGTATACATCAATCTTATCACAGCAAAATTTTATTTCTTGTCGTCGAGATAGTACTAATGAAAGCAAAAAGAGCCAACCACAATTCTTAAAATTCGTGCAGGACTTATTTGCACAGAAGCCTAACAATTCAATACTAATTAGTTCAGATCTTAATATAACATTTAAAAATAATTCATCACAAAGGCACTAAAATTTTGAAACAATCT
>JAPMOR010007713.1:3127-19582 GCA_026543865.1 Argiope aurantia | reverse complement strand
TGCTGCTGGCAACTTATGAGTGTTGCGTAATAAGGAATGTAGCTATAAAAATACATCAAATGTCACAATCATTTAACGGGTATGAACTTGTCATTCCGCTGTTTGTTGTGGTTGGAAGAAAAGTGCGATTTCTTGAATATTTATTTTATAATCAATCTGATATTTGTTTTCGTTAATAAAAGCAATAATGAGTGAAAAAAAAAGGTTTTCTTATGCTTCTGTTATTTTCTGTGCAATTTATATCGAATTCCCCAAATAATCTTTTCAAAACTATGCGACAGAAATTTACATCATTTTACAGTTATTTCACTTCTAATGTATGACGAAAATATTTCTTACTAAACGTTTATTTTATGTTATTTTTGGATCGAAATTTAGAAGAGAGAGACACTGAAGAATGATCAAAAGAAGGAGGATCCACTCCGGTGCAAACTACCTAAATGCAAAGGATATTCTAAATCTCATTCAGTGAATGCGGAATTCATTTGTGTCTAAATAAGAATAATAATTGTTTTTTAATTATCTTCAGGAATATAAATGATACAAATATATATTATTTTTTTATTTATTTTTTACGGAACTTAGCATGTAAATTTGCATGATGATAGATGTTTTCAAAGTGCTGTTTTTTTAATTATTTTATATATTTATGCTAGCAATTTTATTCAACATTTTCTCTTTAATCTAGAGCATGAATTATATCACCCTGATTTATTTCACAAAAATCATGAAAAGAAGAGTTAATTTATGAAAGAAGATTATTTCAACAATTAATTGTAATAAGGTATTAAAACATTAGTTACGTCTTGAGTAAAAGCTATCATATGAATTCCTAAATTTTTTTTTATCCCTAAAGAATTTTATCTAAAAATTCCTTTTGGACACCAAATTACCTTGATGGAAAATTCTAGAAAATAAGGAAGAAAAAAAAATCGATAGAGCTTACTTCGTCAACTGTATCTGGCACTGGGTTACTCATCTTTGTCTTTTTTCCAGTGCTCTTTAACAGTCCCGTGTTTTGATGTGGAAATGGGAAAAACACGAGAAGGGGCTTTACCATCAGGGATTGGATATAATAGATGCGTTTAAAAGGGACACGCCCAAGTTTTCAACTGAATAATTGTAAGGAACATGTAGAACTAATTCTGCGTGACATGAAAAACAAACCAAAATACTTTGTTCAACACAATGGTTTTGGAACACTTTATTCTATTAAAATATACGGCGACATCATGAATATTACTGTATGTGTTTGTCAGGTATTTTTTAAACTACCGTTCAAGTTCGTGTTATATTTTATTTTAATGACTTTTGCAGCAAAAGCGTTCTGATGCAAAATACATAAAAACGAAGTTCATGAAAAATGAAAAGGTGAAAAGTGATCAGGTATTTCTCGCTCACTGGTGCACTCTCTGTAAATTGCGATTCTATCTATAAATTAGAATGCAAATGATGTAAAAATCGTTCAAAACAGACGTTAACATGCGTTAAGGTAGGTTATTGGATTTCAGAGCTATCAAATTTGCTATTTATGCACTTTTTGAAAAGTACGCACTCGCTAACAAAATTTTTTCAACATTTATTTAATTTTTAACTTTTTTTTTGTTTTAATATTTTTTATAGCCACCAACAACAAAATGGAAGATTATACATAACGGATATTAATTTCTTAGCAGCTTTCATGCAAAGAAGCAAAAGCCTTTAATAGTATTTTCTGTTTGTTACTAACAAAACTTCTTATAATATCCTGAAATATTGAAGACTTTAAATGTGGTAATGTTTAAAATAACCTTATTTCTTCAATCATGGGATAAAAATAGTTGTCTGGTAATAGTTCAATATGTGGATTTTTATCCAATGGACAATTCTGGATTGCTTCTTACATATTTATTTTTGAAATTCGACATTACACACACACACACAAGCACACACACAACATGACCAAGAAGATATTTACGATAATACATAACATTGCACTAACAATGTGCGAGATTTGCCTTAATGCACAAGTTTAACACAGAACAATCACGTCGAGGTAAGGAAGAAATCAATTGGTTGTCACTTATTTCTCAACCACTGTTCGTCAACGGATTCTGAGACGACCACATATTGACGACTCCATCTCATTAAAAGGTGAGACGCACAATAATAAGCGCATTTCCGATATTGCCTTTGACCTTGGATTTCCCCTATTAGATACTGGCAAATGTAAATATCTCCTCATTTGATCTTTCTTTTCACCTATATTTTGATGGATTTAACCTATCTTAACGCATGCGCACAAACGAGGAGGGTTTTACAATCTGTTGCTGAGCAGTACGAGAGTACATACAGCGCCATCTAGAGACAGCATTAATAAATATATTTAAGTAATGAATATTTATACAAAAAGCAATAATTAGAAATAATCGAATTACACGAACACAAATAATGAAATGATTAATGGAATCAAGAGGGCGGATCATTTCTGAAACACTCTCACGCTAAAACGTTTCTAGAGATTTCATTCTTTTTATTAATTCTTTTATTTTTATTATTTTCAAAATTTATTATAATCAACGTGTTTTGAAACATTTCGTGGCATGCTAACTTTGTATCTTCTTTATAGTTAGATATTATTTCTAGCTAAGCAGATAAATTATTAAATAAAAGAGAAGGCATATGATAAAAAGTTTTCAAAGCTGAATAAAAGCATTAAATATGCATTAAAATATTTTTCAAAAAGTCTTGCTCCGGTATATTTAATTATAAACATCATCTCACAGAAGAGTGTAAACCAAAACTCTCTTAAAGATCATACTTTTATAAAAATGCTAGTTATCGCGTTATTCCGCAACTAGTTTAAGTCAAATATCCATATGACACAAAATGTCGGATTCATTCTCCCTAAAAAAG
The DNA here is from genome assembly GCA_026543865.1 of Argiope aurantia. NCBI lineage: Eukaryota > Metazoa > Arthropoda > Arachnida > Araneae > Araneidae > Argiope > Argiope aurantia. The sequence goes on along the minus strand of JAPMOR010007713.1, from coordinate 16,687 downwards.
AAAAGATAAATATGATAGAAAATGCAAAATAACTGCAAAACGAGTGAAATTTTAATCAAAAGTAGTGAAATTAATCTATCAAAATTAAATAAAGACCTTAATAAATATTTGTCAGCTAATTTTTTCCTATTAGTATGTTATATCTACGTCATACGCTTCTGGTAGCTGACAAGAAGACGGAAAGATCCACGAAAAAGCAATTTTTAACAAATAAAGTGGAATTAAAATATAAATCACAGAATTCTGTCCGTTAGAAATAAGATATTTTCAATGATGAGACCTCTTTAGTTTATTGTACTTTGGAACTTCAATGCAAGAAATTGTTCAATGGCTATAAAACTACTCTCTGAAATAGGTGTCTTGGTAGTGTTTTTAAAGCAAATGATAGTACAAATTAATTTGATAAGTTCATCAGATTTAAATGCAACGTGAAAAATATTGAATATTTTGAAATCTTTTGGTAAGAATAAAACAGAAACTCATGATACTGAATGCAAACGAAGTTTTCTTTTAGAAACTTGTAATTATGGTATTTATCAACTTATATAAGAGCACTGTTTTTAAAAAAACGAATTTCTTTTCTTACTTTGTCTCTTATAATTTGCATGATATATTAGATTTTCGAAAAAATTAAAAAGATTTCAATAATGAGAAAGAAATTTTGAATATAGCGGTAAAACGTAAGGCCTGCATCTCTCCGGTAGAGTGTGGAAAATCGTTTACAATAGGAATAATTATGATTATCAGAAACAAATCTTTGCGTGTATGAATGGATGCGTTTTCGAATACATAACCTAAATGTTGATCAATGGCTAATAGGTACTGTTTTTCAGAAGACAATAGATATGGACGGTTCATTATTTTTTGCCGTAGAATTACCCTGCCGATTATATGCTCTCACCAACGGGATGATTTAAGTTATTGACAGGCAAAAATAGACGAAGTTTTAAAAATTGAGAATACTTTCCTAGCACAAAATATTCGCTTGAAAATTGAAATCAGAGGTTAATGATAACGAAATAAATTTTTCTAATTCACAAATAAATGACTACATGCGGAAAATTTGTGTTCAATATATTGAGCCATCTTCATTAGAAAGTATTCGTTTCTGACATGAAGCGAAGTTAGAATCATTTTTCTCTAAGACTGGCGTTTAAAGTTTCTTTATCTTAGAAAAATGTCTGCTATCTTTATAAAAAAGCAATTCATAGTACAATGGCTGGTAAAGATATAAAGAAGAAACTTTAAATTTACATTACGATATTCTTTGCTGTGGGTAAAAAAAATTGTGCAAGAACAATATTATGTCACACTTTGCATAGTTTCAAATACAGAATCTTTTAGATAAAAACACTAGACATAAAGGGTGGCCTGGGGAAATTTGATGCAATAATTTCAGCAATATGAATAAAAAAAAATAATAAGATCTGTGGTCATCCCTGACAAAAAAGCATGTTTCTCACCGATTTTTGTATGATTACCGAAGAATGCACGCAATAACAAGTGTATTCATGATGAATAGTGCACTATTCATCATGAATACACTACGTGGATGTTCACAATAACGGAAGTACTATAGCGAAAGTTGATATCATAACAGTAAAGAAAGTTTATCGCTCCTGTTTAATCGAATTTATATTCAGAATACAAACGAGAGACTTCATCGGATAAAATGTTTACCTCTGAAGATAAATTTCACAAGTACAGCGCAATGAAGGCACAATTCGTCTCCCTTTAAGAAGTCTTTGAATGTTGAGATCCGGTTCCTGAGCAGGCCAGCTTAATTCTTCATTAATTGTGGGATAAGTTGGAATATCGAATTCATATCAGTAACAGGGTTTTCCAATTTCCTTATCATGAAATAAATATTATTTCTGCAAAAAAGCATTTCAAAGGCTAGTAAATAACCTTCCTCATAGAATAAGAGATACCACTTCAAAACAGGTGGTGCCATTTGCTGTTAATAATTGAAACACCAGCGAAATATGCCAAGCTTAAAAATATCGGATTTATACAGGGAGCGGCAGAAAACCCCCGACAAATAAGTTTTAATATAACTTTATTAAAAATAAATAAAATAACAATATATAATAAATAATTATAAGAGTAGACTTTTACTAATTAATAATTTAATTGTTTCTAAAGAGGCCAACTTTTGCAACGATGCAGAAGCGCGAACGCGTGTTGAAATTTTCAGCAATTGGCCGTCTTCTATCTTGAATCTAACCCATTCCCGTCGAAGCAATTTCTTTAGAGTCCAAACTTTTCTGCACTTTAGTGCAAGCCCTAGACTCCAAAATGGGCCATTCACTGCAATTCCTGGGATCGAGATTCGGCAAATATTGTCACCACTTTCCAGATAATATCACATATGGAAAATGCGCTACACCACTCTTGTGCCTCTTTGACCTTGTGACCTAGTGTGGAGTCTTATTGAAATGTAAATTTACATTGCCGAAGAGTTTTTATCCCAAGGAAGTACAACAGCTTCTAGAATGTCCCGCTGGTACATTTTTTGATTTATTTTAACGCCCTCATCCATAAAATTCAGAGCTGTTTTATCTTTGGAGTCGTACGAGTTTGTTTTGTTCAGTGAGAAGCTGAACTTTTTGAAAATCGTAAGGGTTTAGTCCAAACTCTGTTTTTGCCATTCGCCACACTGATATGTCAGTTATTCCCATTTCACGAGCGGTCTTTCTCGTGGAGACCCATATTGGGATATATATTAATGAAAAGGCGGATCAATATGCAAAGTTGGCGGCACAGAAAGAGTGTGTTGATATGGTTGCCCCCAAATCAAATGGTGTCTTAAAATGGGAATTAAGAGAAGAAATAAAGCTGCAATGGTTTGACAGATGGTATATGCCCAAAAACGGAAGAGTAACTTTCGATTTTATTCCTAATCCAGAAATAAAAATAAGAAGATACCATCCACTGATAATTCAAATTATATCAGGGCATGAGAGATTTCCTGCATATTTCCAAAGATTTGGAAGAATGCAGGAAAATAAATGCATTTGTGGAGGAATCGGTACTGTTTACCACTATTTAAAGGAATGTATTGAAATCTCGAAATTAAGAAAAAATCTGAAAATTATAAATAATGACTTAAGTACAGTACTGATGGTAACAGGTAATCTTAAAACTCTGAAGGTCATGATGTCAAAAATTGTCAGTTTTTTACCAACTATTTGAGAGTTTGTAGATAAGGAAGAAGGACAGTAACTGACCACTTTGTGGCCAATTACCTCGAAGAGAACGTCAGTTTGACAAATCGGTCAATGCAAGGATGGACAATGCTAAAGATAGCAGTCGGCCACAACAAATCCTGTCGATACTGCTGCGTTCAGTGGTGGCGGGGTGGTTGGCTGTACGCAAGAAGAAGAAGGTCTTTCACGTGGAAATTCACTGATTTCGTTGAATTTGCTTTGATGGCCTTACGGTTATTGAAAATTTCCACCGTATGTTTTCGTCCACTTCCTGGACGTCTACCATCATTGCCAAGCTCTTTGAAACAAGAGATTGCATCTGACACTGTTTGTCGAGGTACTCTGAGCAACGAAAGATTTCACACTGTCGTTATCCTTGCTTAAACAACTGGAAAATAGCAGACCTTTTTCTTGTTATTGTAAAAAAGCCAAAAAAACAATGCATAATCTAAAAGATACATTATAAAATATCTTATAATTGAAGTCGCAAACAAAAAGAAAGGAACACAAATTAAAAAGAAATTAATTAACTTCTATTTTATGAGGCAATAACTTTGTGCGCATTCTTTGCCACACCTTTTATTACTAATCGCGTTATGTAATATTAGAAATATAATGTTTTTAACCCCTTTGTCGTCTGTAAATCATCTAGCGGGTTGAAGTGAAACTTCTACAGGGAAGCCGTAACGCGCTTCAAGTGTTCTTTTACATTTTAAAACTTTTAAACGTTTAAAATGCTTTGTAAATGTTGACTTATTTGAGTTTTTATTATCATGTGAGAACATGATGTTGTTTTGGTTACGAGTTTCTGAATAATTGAAGGCAATGAATAATTGAAGCTCGAAATGGCGTAGGCAATGGATAAGGCATAAATGACAATTTTCATCATCATCTTTCAATCGCATCTATTTTTTACCTGCTTTTACCAGTATTGCATTATTATTATGTATGCTTCTTTGAAAGCAGTTCCGTTTTTAAAAGGTTGACCTGCTTTTACCAGTATTGCTTTATTATTACGTTTGCTCCTATGACAACAAATGCGTTTTTGAAAGGTTGGCGTAGAACTATGGCATCATTGCTATTATTTTCATGGAATGTAATTTTTTTCAGATGAAATTAAATAATTTAATTTTTAATAATATGTTGAAAAAAACTTCAATCGCGCTTAACAGTTCTGATAAAAGTATTAAAAGTATATTATCTTTTCTCCAGTGGGGAAATATCTTTTCAATCATTCTTAAGTGTTAAACATTGAAGGATTTGACTCCTGTTCTAAGATTAATTCATTATGAAACTGTTTTATAATGCCAGAATTTAGAAAATAACAGTTTGTACTTACAAAAATATTGTTTTCATAAAAATTCTATATAAATTAATGCAGTGACGAACGGCTGATGATGAGCGCCATCTGCTGGCCAACAGGTGTTGATGCTTGTTAGAAGGAGTGCAGACGAGACGGGTCTGAACGAAAGTCAAGACGTGTGAGAGGAGACGGGTCTGAACGAAAGTCAAGGCGTGTGAGACGAGACGGGTCTCTGAACGAAAGACGCGACGTAGTTCTGGATGAGAGCTGTGAGACGATAAATGCAGCTGACGAAACGACGAATATTGCCATGCGATATTAACATGTGAATTAATCCTGCGACGTATTCAACGAAATCTGTTTAATGTTCATTTCCTTTATGTTAAATGTCCAAAATGTAATTAAATGTGCGTGATTCTAAAATAGTAGTGATTCCTGAGTCCTACATTAATATGTTAAAAAATTTATTGGTATATAGTTTATCATTTGGAAATCGCATTGTGGCGGAAACTCTAGTTATTCAGCTTGCAAACGTGGAATTCCTTTTTGTGAGAACATGATGTTGTTTTGGTTAGAGGGTTTTGAAGCCTCAAAATGCGCAGGCAAGAAAATGGCGATTTATCGCTTTTGAGGCTTCAATTTTTCGCTCTTAGGGTTATTAGAAGATAATGTAAGAGGTTGTCACATTTGGCGATTTATCGCCAACTAAAATTACAACTTGATTTCCAAATTATTTATTCTCTGAATTCTTACGAATTGTCTTAGTTAATTTAAGTCATTAACCGGTTTAAACAGGATTGAAATAATCACAAGACTATCTGATTTCGCATGAATCGATATTTAGAAAAACGCTAAGGTTTTTTTGATCAGTCATCAAAAAACATTTTTTTTTTGTTTTTTGTTTTAATGGGGCGAAAAACAGAGGACAAACAGAAATTTCCACGGGCTGGAGGGGACGGCGAAAAGGCTATTAAAATAATTAATGAAGTAATTAATTATTTTTATTTACGCTACTTATTTTACTGGAATTTATGTCATCCATTAATAATTGATGAGAATGTTTATATATGTGTATTCGCGTTGGTGCTCCATATGCCAAAGTTTTTGATTTACACGAATACGGTATATACTAGATTTAGCGCATATTTACTTCAGACAGATGCAACATGCATTTCGAAGTGATTTGTTTTTTTAAAAATTCTATTTGAAATTTTGACTAATTAAAATTCAAGCAAAATTTTGCAGTGTGTGTGTTTTTTTTCATGTTAACTCCCAAAAATATTAACGCACAATAATTATATTCTCACAGTTTTAAAGTTTGATGAATTATTTTTTCACTGGTACCATTTTGGTTGCTGGAATGTCCTTGAATCTAAATTTAATTCACTTTTTGAAGATATTTTTAAGTGCTTTTTATTACAATATCCTCATTGTTATGAATGAAACTCCAAGTCATTTTCATTGTTGATTTTAATATTTCATCCTAGTATTTTATATTACTGATGCTCACGCTTTGAAAATTTGGCTTATTCTCCAATATTGCATAAATTCTTGTTAAAAGAAATTTTATAATAAAATTTGTAAATACACTAGCAATTTCAGCTAACGCTTAACTCCAAAATAATTAAATTCAGCGTATCAAAGTAATTAAAATTTAGCGTATTTATTTTTGAACATTTTTGAGTTACCGATATTTTATCCTGCCGTGTTATTTTCTAAATGATACACATAACTGTTTGAGCCTGAGAAATTTTCATAGAATAATAGTCACATTGTAGCAGTTGCATTACTCTTAACCAATAGACTTCCAGACAATTCAAATTCTGCCTCCTTGCCGGGACATCGTCGGAGCCAGAGGGGGAGGATGTAGCAGTTGCATTACACTTATCTTCTCTTTTGGATACTAGATGGCGATGCCTGATTAGGCCATCCCATATGTCATCCCATAGTGCATTGCGATTGTAATGAGAATGAGATGTGATGCTGAACTGTGAAGCCGCGCGCGTGAATGTCTTGCCTTGTGTTAGTGTATGTTTAAGTGTGTGAATGTGATTATTAAAGAAATGTTTCCAATGACATTCGTCCTGTTGCTTCCTGCACAGATCATAATAATCTACATTCCACCACAACATATATTATGTAAATCATGATAAAAATTCGAATTAGCATCTAAAGATTCTATGCTGAATAATATTCCCTTTTATTCTTTTTTTATTTCAAGAATGTGGCTTCGATTTTTTCACGAATATGTTACTGTAAAATTGAAGCTTAGTCACTTTCTTTTCAAACCTGGACTTCGAATTTTAGTTGAAAACTAATAGAAAACAAAAGGAGCCTATATAGCGCAATGAGCATCTATATATACATAAAGCGCTACCTGCCGTTGCACAGAAATCGGGATTACTAATAATTGTCGAATGGCAACAACTAAATATAAACAAAACACCAAAATAATTTCAGGTTGCATTATTCAATGAACATTTTTACAGTTGTACTGAATCAAAAGCTTCACTTAGCTAATTAATAGAGCTGCAAAATATCATTAGAAGTGTTCTGGAGATGTATCGCCATGTCAACAAAGAGGGCGTTCAGTCAGAGGAAAGGAGATGTAACAGAAATCATGAAATAGGCTTTAACCATGCGCAAAAGTAAGCTTAACCACTGTCACATGAGTTATCGTGGTAAGACTTGAGATTCATTTACCGTTTCTCGCCAAGCATGTCAAAATCGTGCCAGTCGTCCAAAGAATCTCAAAAAATCTGCAATCCTGAGCGTATACCAGAAATGCTAACAAACGGCTTTTAAAGTTGCAATCAAAAATTGTCACGATTATATTTGGCAAAAAATCGCTCAAAAAATTCTCGATTTTGGCGCCATATATTAATCTTAAGTCTAGCCTTCGAAAACTAATACTTATATCTTCCAAACAATTATTTTAAAGTGTTTTTTGTTTCATATTAAGACTAAAAAAATGACCGTTTTAATAATATAAAATTCATTTTCGTACAATTTTTCATTTCACTTTAATAATATTTTTAACTTAATTTGATACAATGGCAGAAACAATGTTTCCACGGAATGCAGACTCGCCATCAGAACATTCAAGAGCATGTTTTTATCAATCATACGATCTATTGAAGGATTTTCATTTCCGCTTTTATTTCGTAATATATACACTTTGTAAATGGTTTTAATTAAATTCATGTGCTTTAGTCGTATTAAATAACTAGGTGAAAGGGTTGTCTTAACGAAATGCATCCCATATTAATAATTTAAGAGTTTAATAATTTAATTATTTGAATGAACAAACTGGTCGCGAAAGGCGGCTAGTAACTGTATAAGACTTCTAAAACAGTACTAGTTTATAAAATGTGAAATCCAAGAATAGATTGATGAAGCCTTTAAAACTATGTTACCTACATTAGATTTAATGGGGACTTTAAGACAACTGATAATTTCAGAGAAATAATGAGTCACGAAAGGCGCCTCATACGAAAGATGGAAGTGCATGTGTGTGCATATGTCAGCTCCATAAAGTTTAGATCCTTAGAGCAAGAGCTACAAAATGAGACGAAGATATACTTTGGAAGGTAAAAATGTACCTCTTGGAGAAATTTTTCTTGAAATTTTAATTAATCAAAAATTGAGCAAGATTTCAACACTGTCCGCGACAGCGCGCGAAAATATAACTGCACAAAACTAATGTTTATTAAATTTTAAAAGTTAAAATATTATCTTTATAATAATAAAGATTTACTAATAGTGCATATTTTTTCTGAATTTTTTTCAGATCAAAAATTAATAATCTCTGTGTTATTTTTTTTTTCAAAAAATTGTGTAGTTTAATTAAAATTTAAAACTTTTTCAGTGCTAGTCAAAATATATTATTATGCAATTTCCTTTAGTGTGGGAAGCTCAGTTCTTAGTGTTCTTTTCCTTAATATCTGAATATGTTACATGAAGAATAAGAAATTCTAGCTCCAATACCACGAGCTAGTTGGAAGAAAAGTTGTCCGAACAGTTACACGTTTAACAGCATTATGATTGCATAGAATTATATTCTGTCTGGATGTTTCGTATAATTAATGAACAGGTGTAAGGCTATTAAAACGATATAGCTTTGATTTCTGCCAAAATCTAATGCTTATTACTAAATATTACTATATTAGTACTATGGTATTATAGATATTAGGGTATGAATTAAAAATTTAATACAAAGTAAATGCAGATAATACAGGGTGATTCACAAAGTACGCACTTTCCAGATGCTATAGAAATGTAACAGTCAAAGACACGAACCGGCTGTACGTACTACATGATGCACTGTTGAAGTTTGTGTTTCGCCCTAGAGAGGTCCCGTTGCCAGTAGCATGTGTTCCAAGTGAATGATCAGTTGAAATGTCGGCATCTACAGTGGAGAAGGGTGTGTGTGTTCAATTTAGCAAAACGGAATCCGCAACTGTTGTGCAACGGCCTTTTCGATCACAAAAGAAATTCCAATTTGAAAATCTATCTATCAATGGCATGGAAAATTTAAAAATACGGGCTGTTTGTGCAGAAGTTTAGGTGCTGCATAACTATCTGTATCGCAAGAAGTCGTCATTCGAAAAAGCCTGGAAAAATCAAGGCAGAGGGTGAGTCGTGAAGTGCAGATTTCGCAGCTCACAGTCTGGAGAATTTTTTGAAAGAAGCTGAAAGTGATTCCTTGCGAAGTGCAGATATTGTAAAACCTGAATGACTTTGACAAACAAAAACGCATTGAATTTTATGCCGATGTGCAACCTCGTTTTGAAAATAATGATTTTACCGATCTTTTAGTTTTCACCGAAGAAGCAACATTTCATGTTCGTGGGAAGCCACACACATAATGTTCTCTTTTGGGTAAAAATTACTGACACAATCGTTTTGTAATAAAAATCTTAAAAATCCCCCCCCCCCAAAATATATATATAAAATTTGTGGAAACGGGAAGTGTAAGACATGTCCATTAGCAGGTAAGGAACAAATCAATCATCAATTCTCAAAATTACAAGTTTTCTGTAAAAGCTTGATTTATCTTTTCAATTGTTCGGAATCTAATTTAAAATATATTGGCCAAACCAGCACCGAGCTCAATTTAAGAATTAATAATCATAGATCCGATATTAAAAACTTTATAAAAAATGGGACTACGGACTTTGAACTGGAACACTTTCAAAATCATAACTTTTATAATATAAATATCTACATTCTAGAAGATAATGTTAATGAAATAAGCAAAAGATTAAACCTAGAAAACATTTATATTTGTAACCTTAGAACTTTATTTCCTTATGGTCTCAATAGTAAATTAAATTAGAAAGGTTATGCAGATTTAAACGATAATTGCATTTATTACAAATTTAACATATTTAAAAATTTTGTAAATAAAGATAACTTATCTAAAAGATTTAAAAGAGGTAAAGGAAAAGGTGGTAATTTTTAAATTATTTTTGAGGAATTTCAAAATTACTGTAATCTCGAAAAAATTAGTGAAAACATTCACAAAATTCGTAAATACATTTTTGGTCTTTGAAATAATAAAATTAAATGGTTTTTAAACAATAAATTCGGGAATTTAGATTTTAAAAATTCATACACAAAGTGTATAATTCTTGATCTAATTAAATGTAAGCATAACACTCGTAAAAACGATTTACTTTTTAAAAATAAAAATAATATCTACAGAGAATTCTGTGTCATTAAATTCTTGAATATTTACTTCGAATATCTAAATTTACCCAAAATTGTACACAATAATAATATATTTTTTCCTCTTCCAGATAAAACAATTGTTTCAATAGCGTTTACTTATACTTCAACTTAAAAGAAAAAAAAATGTAATTATAATTATTATAGCAAAAATTTAGATAAAATAAATAAAACAGATTGCTATTGTAATAAAGAAAACTTTAAAGACTTTATAGATGTTGACAAAGGTCATATTACTGCAGGTAATTTAAAAATTATTGAATCCAACTCTTTAAGAGAATTAATGGAAAGAGAAACCAAATTTAGATTAAGAATTTTACTAAATAAACCATAGTAAAATTTAAATTTCTATTGGTATAGATTTGGATATTTTTATTGCTCAATTATTTAGAAAATACAATTGGCCTGCGGAAGATTTCGTTGAATGAAAAGTCAAAATTTTAGAGGAAATTAAAATGAAAATGAATACTGATATTGACAGATATAAAGTATGCGGGATTTATTTTAACAAAACATTATAAAACGAAATAAAAAATTTTGAAAGAAAAAATTGTTATTACAGTAGTAGATAAATCAATAAATAATTTCTGTTTAATTTGTCAATATTATTATAAAGAACTTTTAATTAATGAATATAACTCCAACACAACTTATATTTTAAAGAACACCGGGAAAAAGGAATCGATAAATGAATGCTAGCTTTCGAAAAAAAAAAACATAATTAAGACTTGCTCTCTAAACTATCTTTATTTATTCCCAACAGTTAAATTTCATAAAAATCCATTAAAATTCAGATTCGGGAGTTGTAGCACTGGCAGTTATAATTATTATACGGGAAAACACTTCTTTAAATACTTAAAAATTATGCTGAACAAAATCAAAGATGAAGACAACTTTATTATTTCTAGCAACAAAGAAGTACTGGATTTTCTTAAAAATAGCAACATTAAGAAAATTAATACTTAGGATTTCGGAAATTTATGCACCAGTCTACCTCATGAAAAATGAATAAAGGTCTGGATATTTTTATATGACGAATATTTAAAAGAAGATATTATACCTAAAAATAACTGTCTAGAGTTATGTAATTTTAATATTACTGAAAATTACGTTTTTTATGGAATTAATTTTAATGAACAAGTAAAGGGCATTCCAATGGGAACAGCATTCTCAAGTGCTTTAGTAATATTTTCCTACATTACTATAAGAAAAAAATAATTAAATATAATTTAATAAACGGGTGGAGGTATATTGATGACATACTTTTGATAGACCACACTAATATTGTTACTAATTGCTATCCAAAAAAATTAATTCTAACAGAAATAAATAAAAATCAACTTGAGGCTAGCTTTCTGGATTTAAAAATAGAAATTGCTAATCATAAAACAATGGTATCCACGATAAATAGGGTGAATTCAACTTTAAAATAACAAAACTTTGTAATTATCATTCTAATCTAAACTCAAAATTTTTCAAAAATCTAATTTTCTCACAATTTAACAGGATTAAACGGGTTTGCAATAATAAAAATTCCTATATTGAAGCATCAAATAACCTCATAAAAAATTTAATTAATAATGAATTTCCAAGAAACTACTGTAATATCAACTTTTTGATTAAACAAAATACGATTTGGGATTAATCCTTTACTTAAAATAAAAATAGAACTTTCCTGGCACATTAGATCACTCAATACATGGCGCTGGGACACTACAATTATTTTTTACTTTAAATGCGTTAGCTTGGGGATGTTAAAAAAGCGGGAATCACAATCGATAGTTTAAAATATCTTTGCCTGCGGCTGGTATGTTCTTTCCTTCTTGTTTTTGCATTACTGGTTTGAATGTTATTATATGGTATCTTTGTTTTATTGTTATTTTTTTATTGTATTTTTGCTTAGTAGTAGATGTATTCTTCTAATTTATTGTTTAGTATTTTCCTTTCTGTTAAAATGGTATTCTCTTGGGCCTAAATCCAGGGGATTTTCGTGTCATGTGGAATCATTATTTGACTTTTTAGTCTGCATTCCTTCACAGAAAAAATCCCTTTTTTTTTAATCTCTGCCTGAGGGTAACCCTTGTAAAAGTCTTCAAGCCGGATTCTTTTTTTATTTGGTTTAATTTGAATCTCCTATTAACTTGATTTTTATTACTTTTGTCTTAATTTTATTAACTAAAAATATTCATATATTAATATAATGTATTATGAATTTTAATATAATATTTTGTCATATTTCAGATTAGTTTCATATAATTTGTCTGTATATTTTAATGAAACAACTGAAGACTTTTTTTAATGTATGTTGTTTCTATAATATCCAAGTAAACATTATCGACGTTTAACATTATCAAAACCGCTGATAAATGTCATAAATCGTAATCAGAATTCTGTAAGCGGAGTGTAGCAAAATCATTTTCTTTTTCGTCAATTTCAAATTTTTTTCCTAAATATTCCATAGCAAAACTTTCATGGTATTTTAAACTTCAAGCATATTTTTAACGCTAGAAATTTTAAGCCAATTCGTCAAATTATTCTGCAGAAATTCAGAAAAATGAGCAAATCGGAAAACGTCAAGATACATAAAAAACACTACATGGAAAAATTAAAACTAACATGTGATACTTTCTTCCTTTGGCATATAAATGAAATTTAATAAAAATTAAATTAAAATTTTAAATCAAATGCATGGATATGATGTGGATAAAAGAGGAAAGTGAAATAGATTCAGAAATTTCAAAATAGTTAAGGAAAGATTTTAATATTAATGGTCATGTACTTTTTCCCATTTTAAAAAACAAGCGAAAAACGACGAAATAAATGGTAGCGAAAGATACAGAAAGTTTCAAATTTTATTTCATTCCACAATACATTTCATGACAAATTTATTTATTTAACAAGACAATTGTTATAAATATTTTCAAATGGCAGAAAACTTATAGCGGAATGTGTAAATAATCTGCGATTAGAATTTGCCATTTCCTTAAAGAAACTGAGATATAAATTCATGTGAAAATATATCAAAATAAAGATAGTTATTCCAAATAGTTTCAATTTTTTTTGATAAAGGCTTGAATATGAAACAATATCAGAAAAATTAATTCGATTATCCAGATTGATGCTTATGAAAAATTTAATCAGTCTAATAATTCAACTTAAAATCAATCTTCGTTTTGGAAAGAACTTTATTTTCATTTTACTAATAAAGTACATTATTAAATAAAATTTAATCTCATTAAGAATTCTTGAAAGTGTAAATAAGACATGTGCAAAAATTAGGGACAAAGGGATTGATCCTACTTTTAAAAACTAAATAAA
>JAPMOR010007707.1:393053-408797 GCA_026543865.1 Argiope aurantia | reverse complement strand
ATGTTATTTTACTTATTTAACTAAAGTTACTTCTTGTTTGATAATAGAAATGCAGTAATTTTGCACATCTATCTACACAACACATCAATTTAGTGCTATGTCTGGAGGTATTAAGTTTTATTAATTCCTTAGTTAATATTTATTTAATTCTTAGTTTTTGTTGAAAAAATTCTAAAGAAACCCTCTTTTTATTCGTTCTAACTTAAAATATTATTAATATAATCTTTCAGAATATTAGAATCGAATTCAAAATAAATAATTCTGCACCTTTCGTTTTCTAATACTTAAGTAAGCACACGTTTGTCTCAAATAATAAAGGTGAAATTTATTTATTTTTAAAAAGTGTTTAAATATAAATATTTTTAATTGTGATTAAAAAAATTGTAGAAAGTTTTAATATTTACATTTGCATTAGTTTTTGGTAATCTAAATTTTATTTGAAGTTTATTTTCCCTAGTATGGATCTTGATTCTTACTTTCATTCATAGAGGGCAGCACGACTTTCAAATGATTAAAATTGGTTTGTTTAAAGAATTTGAAAAACTCAATTTATTTATTTTTAAATTTACTGAGATTGCTCTAACTTTCCTTTCCTGTATATAAAAATGGTATGATTCGTAATGTTTTGATTTTCTTTGATGTATTACGTTTTAAATGGCTATTCCGATTTATGGATTACGTGTATTAAAGTCTAATGGCGAGGAGTCAGTGTTATTTCAATTTCCTTGAATTTTTTTTTCAAATGTAATATTCGAATTTAAACCATAAAGTTCCTTATATTTTATTACGTTTAGAAGTATTTTTCTAAAGCCTGGAAATTAAAATCTTTTTTTTTAATTATAAATGTTAAATTACTTTTTATTTAATAGTTTTAATACTTATCTTTATTTCATTAAATTTAGTTATTTTAATATCAGCTTTCAATTTTTTTTAAAAAAACGACGACTAAGTAAAGCATATTTAAAATGTGTAAACGAATTGATTGTTCATGATTCATATTTGCAGTTACGGATCTTAAGAAATTAAAAAAAAAAAATGTATAATTAACATAGGTAATGAAAATTAAACTTGAAGTAAGTTTTTTATTGTCTTTGGATTCTGTGTAAGCTATTAAGAAATTATTTATTTTTATATATTATTAAAATTGTGTGTTTGTATTTTCAGACAAAGAAGCATTAGAAAGTCGTTTAAAGAGCAACAGATGGCGCCAGCAAAAGTCTCAACCTATTAACTGGAAGCCTTACTATTGTGTTCTCTTGCAAGATGATCGCAGTTTCACGCATTTTCCGACTGAAGAAATGAGTGTGAGTACCTAATTTTTTTTAAAATAAAAAAAAAATGTATTATACCTCAATACTGATTCAATCCATTTTTAACTCTCCATATGTGTGTGACAATAATTACGTTCATTGGGAAAATGATTGAATATTCAGTTAAGCTGACAAATCTTTCAAGTTCAAGGTCTTGATAACGAGTGGCAATTGAACGTGTTTTTAAAATTGGATTAATAAAGTAATTTTAAAACATCATGTTAAATAACGTACATTATTAAACTAAAAAAAAAACGACTTTTTTTCGAATTTTTACTCTAATGTACAATTACTTTAAATGATATAAAAAATATCTATAACTGTTTAGTGGCTTTTAAGAGTCTGAGTTTCAATAAATCCTGTATTTTTGAAAAATCTCATTATTACTGCCATAGGAAATTATTGTGAGCAAACAAAGTAAATAATCTGGTTGACTTGCATTTTTAGGCACCTAGATTCAAAAATCACTCACTGATCATCGTTTGGAATTTGACACGTCACTCTCCCTAATAAACTCACTAAGGGAGGGGTCTCCCCAAACCGTTTTTGCATTTTCTCTAAAAAAAAGTGATTACCCCCCCCCCCCCCCCCCCCCCCCTGGACCCTGACAAGGCCGTGAGCGCTACGAGAATTCGGATTTTTATCTTCTCACTTGAAAATTGTTTGCTTCGTTATATGATAAAGGAAACTGGTACATTTTGTGTTGACTGCATGCAGTTGGTGGAAAATAGTTGCGAAACATCCATCTTTTCTGTGAATCTAGCGTTTTACCGAATCTAACATGGCGACTGGTGTCCGATACGAGTATCTGAAAATCGAATATGTATTTCCGCCGATTGAAACAAAAATTCGGCATAGAGGCGCCGTTTTAGTAAGAAGATTGCACGTGCAATTATATTTATTTAACATACAGAGATCACATGCCAAATTTCATTTAAGCCATTGCATTTATATGCATGAGAAAGCACTGACCGACAGACAGTCAATCCTTCGACAGATTTGGTTCAAACTTTGAAATGGGTCTGCATTTTAAATGCTGAACTTGTGAACCAAATGTTATGTATTTACCTCTATACGTTTTATAGTTCACAACCGGACAGACAAACACTCTCTAAATGGCTTTCGTTCAAAATTGGATAGAAATCTACAAAAAATATACCAAATTTCTTTTGTTTTAAATTGTTTTTCGAATTATGTTCGTCATTAACAAACAGACGGATAGACAGATTTAATATTAAAAAATATGTTTCAAAGATTCATGGAAGTCTGGTTTGAGAAGATTCCTTGAAATCTCAAGTTCGGATTCTTTGCCGGTTACAAGAGTTTTTTCTTTCAAAAAAGAAACAAAGGAAGACAACGGCAATTATTTATTTATTTTTAATTTCGAGTTTGGCAATCAATTTTTTTTTCTTTTCTTAATATAAAAACTGTTAAATCAGACTCGTTTTTTAAGAGCTCTGTGATATGTAGAAACTTCTATAGCAAACGGCTAATAACCGAGCCGGTTAGTTCAAAACAAGAAGTCAAAAGTGATGAATGAGACTTAGCTCTAGACCGGGTTGAATATATATATTAACATCAATTTATATTAGTTTAATTGCAGAACGGCATAAAAATTTCATGAGCCTCTTCTAGAAAAATTATTCTTCTATGAAATTATCTTTTTGGTACCAACCATATATTTTTATTTAAACGATGCAAATAAAGTACCGAAGCAATTAATATTGCCTTTATTTTAATTTGATGTTTCAGTATAAAATTTTAATTTCTTAAAGATCTTATAGTATAATTTTAAATTTTATAATTTTGCGCAACATTAGTGTCTTTTATACTCAGATAGCTGGGCTTTAGAACTGCAATAATTGTAGAGATTGAAAAGAATTTACGATAAAAAGTGAACATTTTTATTGATTACTAGCCGCTTTTGGCGACCAGCCGGTTAGCCAATCTTAATGCACGTTAAAATTTTAATAATTAAATATTTTATGGAACTCCCATTTTAATTGCTTCTTCATTAAAATATTTTAAAACTTCAAATTTTAATAGTCATATAATTCACTCATAATATTATAAAGACCTTCAGCCATAACGTAATATGTATCTCTCTAATTTTCTGTTAGCTCCCGTAGAATTTATGCTTGAAATTAAAGTGGAAATGATTAAACTGCAATAAATATAATAAAAAAATTTTTACTGAAACGAAGCATTTTTTTAAAAAATATTAGTACTGAAAACAGAGTCGCTGTGTATTTCAACCTTATGGGCACTAAAGAATATTTTTCTTAATTTATATAATATCTCAAGAAGTTTCCAACAAAATTTTCTCAGATTCATTATGAACAGACCGTTTAATTAACAATGTTTAGTTTTAAATACATCAAACACTAAAAAAAATGAACAGAATCGTTTGAAATATTCTGTCGAAAACATATTAAACCTTCGTATCCGTTGAAAATAGTTGTCAACAATCAAAAGACAATGTGCATGCGAGAATTTTCAACACCAATTATGGTAACGCAAATACGTGAATTTTCTACTCCAGTTGGGGTAACGCTATGCTGATTAGAAATTTTTAATTTCCTTTATTCTGTTTTATTTTATTTCAAAAGTACTTCAGAATGAATCTGAAAGATCAATTAATTAACAATGTTTAATTTTAAATGCATCAAACATTAAGAAAATAAAGAGAATCCTTTGAAATAATCTGTCGAAAATTTCTTAAGCCTATCCTCTTTAGCGTGGGAAAAAAAAACAACAACCCTGAAGCCTTATTCATTTGGCGGTGGGGAAATGAAAAGATTTTTTTGGTGGAAAAGTTAGTTTTTAATTAATAATTAAAATTCTAATTAAAAATTCAGAAAAAGGGACCCCAGGTGCACATTCCCGACCTCTAAGGTATGCATGTGAAAAATTTGGTAGCTGTAGGTCGAACGGTCTGGCCTGTAGAACGCCAACACACACACACACATTGAGCTTTATATAAGTACTAGCCGCCTTTGGCGACCAGCCGGTTCGCCAATATTACCGCTCGCTACAATTTTCAATTAAATATTTTAAGTAACTGGTCTCTTAATAGATTCTCAAACAAAACAATTTTAATCTTCAAATTTTGATAGTCATACCAAACTTATTATGTTGTTTAGATCGTTTCGTTCAATTTACTCTATATATTTTGCTAATTTGTTGTCATTTCCGGTAAAACGTCAACTTTAATTTAAAGTGAAAATGATGAAATTGCAATTAATATAAAGATATTTTTTAATAAAACCAAGCGTTTTATTTTATTTATCATCTTTATTGCTATTTATTTATTACTATTATTATTGAATATGAGTATTGCAAACAGAATATCTCGGTATTTAAGTCTTATGTGAACTACAAAATATTTTTGATAATTTATGTAATATCTCAAAGAATAATTCAACAAAAATTTATCAGATTTAGCATAAAATTCAGTTTTTAGTTTTGCTTTCAAAAGGATTGAAATGAAATCAATAATAATATTTTGTTCCAGCCTATAAATATATTTCAAAAATTATGAAATCTAAATTTAATGCAGTAAGGTATATTCTGAGAAATATTCTGGACACACCAAATTTTAAATAAATGAATGAATGTTTCTATTTTCCACGATCAACTAAGACTTATTTATGAAGTTTTAAATGTTAAAAATTTAGAAAAACTCACCATTTTCATAATCTTAGGCCAATTAATCTTGAGAAACCTGCGCGCTTATTGGCGTATTTTCTTTGAAACGATCGATGAAAAATCTAAAATTATCCTTTTTTTTTTATTGAATAGTGATATTCAAATTTTCATAAATCAGTCAGTTTAAGTGATTGATTTAGTTGAATGGAAATTAACTCTTTTTATTTAAAATATTAGTGTTTCAAGAGCATTTTGTTATTCGTGATTTCGACAGCAGAAGCTTTATGTAAAATCAAAAATTCGTTATTTATTAGAGCATTTATTGAATTAAGTTACATAAAATATAATCATTTTTCTATTTAAACCATTTTAGTAAATCTGTTGTGTTCGTGCGTCAACAAAAATAGAATGCAGACAAACTTATTATGAAACTAAATCTTATTACATTATAGATAATATTATCAAATTTACATCAACTTATTTTCATTCAAAATTCTAGCATCGTTTTTAAACAACAAATTAAAAGTTCCAAAAATATCACTGTTGCCAATCTGAATTTCACAACTATTTACAAAATAAAATTTATAATTATTAAAATAATCGTTTGCTATTTTTAAATAAAATATTTACGATTTATGTCGCAACAGATCTTTGTCTTACTAAAGGTTTACAAATTAGCTGTGTGGCCATGATTTGAATGGATATCTTGTTCATATTAAACAAAACTTGCCTTAAAATAAAACTTATTTATTGGATTAATAATATATATAGTGTAAAAGATCATAAAAGAATTTTTCTTGAATTTATTTTTTAGAAAAAATAATATTTCATATTTGTTTCATTTCCTACAGACACGTGACGAAAATTATATTTTTGCAGATTTCATTTCCAAAAAGATTTAATTTATTTTCAGTTAGAGCTTTAATCAATGTGATGGCAACACTTTGAAAAAAGCTATTTTTTTCTCCTGAATGCGAAACGTGCTTAATCCTCATTTTTATTTTTGACGAAAAAAATTATTGAAAAACATAGTTAAAATATTTATTTAAAAATTCATTAAAAATAGAAATTTAATTTTAAGATTAAAACAGTAGTATCATTTAAAAGATAAATTTTTTATCTTTAACTTGATGTAAAAATCTTTTTTGTGCGGTAATATTTTCGGAAGTTATAGCAGAAACACGCCAAAATTTCACTTAATTTTTAAATAAATAAAATTCTAATTAAAAATTCGAAAAAATAACCCCCAGGTGCACATTCCCGGCCTCCAAGGTATACACGTGCCAAATTTGGTAGCTGTAGGTTGAATGGTCTGGCCTGTAGAGCGCCAACACACACACACACACACACACACACACACACACACACACACACACACACACACACACACACACACACACACACACATTGAGCTTTATTATAAGTATAGATATAGATAGATGAAAATTCTGAAAATAATTTCAGAATCATGCTATTCCTACTATCTGAGATATATAATATAAAATGTTTTTTTAGAAATAAGGTGCATTTTCTCACTACATACCTTATTTGAGGGCTTTGAGGACTTTGGCATGATATAAACAAATATCATTCAAAGCTTCTACGTCAAACACATATTTCACTTATTGCATGTTTAAAAAATTAGTCCTTTTTCTAGTAATGCTCCTTTTTTGTCTTTTAATTATTTGATTTTTATGCCATAATTATTTCACGAACAGTGGATGATCCAGATTCAGCATATATATACATGAAATACATAAAAATAATTATATAAACATTAAATACATAAAATTATTATTATTTAAATAATTATAAAAATAATAATTATAATTATTTAAATCGGCTCTTCACCAATTCGATAAATTCACTCAATTATTTTGACTGAATGCTGAATTCCCGGTCAATATAGGAAATGCACGGGATGGAATTTCTCTTTCTACGGATTATCATGGCCTTAAAATGCCAATTTCTTCACATCAAAAGTATTTTCGAAATCCATTAAAACAATTTAATATTTTCTGTTAACCTTTTTTTTTTTCCTTAATAGTGTGCCAGATTATGATGCGGCGATGGTAAGTTAAAATGGTGTTTATATCAATGAGAAGTAACTTTGCTGTGTTCAGTATTTTCATAGGTTAAACCTGCAATTTATCAAAATGCATATTGTTGTTTAAAGCAAAATTTCTTGAATATTTTTTTTGCATCTGATAATCTTTTTTTCTTCACTTTTTTGTCATTCTTTCTAAGCAAGATTGAATTTTCAACCACTGAGTCTATAAATAAAAAAGGCAATAAAATGGAGTGGTTAAAAAGTATGAACGAATTTTAAATTGGAAAATAGTTTAGAGTATTTTACAGTTAAGATAGTAAGAATTAGATATACTCTAATTTTTTTAATGAAATCAATTTATAAAAATATATAATGTCACCAGTTATCGAAAATATCCAAATAAGGATCGTTTTCTCGTCCAGCCTCTGATAATGTTAATTAATAAGCGATATTTTTTTTTACTAATTTCGTTAAGCAATTTGAATTGAATCTGACGCAACAGCATTCCCTGAATGGTTAATTTCAACTTATTGATAGAAGTTCGACTTAAATTTATGATAATTATAGATAAATACTCCATCGTAAATATATCTATTTTTGATGGAGTATTCAACTCATATGGTGAGATTCGACGCATATAAAGTAAATTGAATACTTCTTGATCATAAACAAGTTGACTGCAGAATATCATCAATTAAAGTAATTTCTAGTAATTTATAACTAGAAGTAATTTATTCAAGGACAGTTAATCTTTTGCATTCGAATATCTTCACAGACACCATTCAAGACGATACATCATTTTGACGTTTTAATTTTTTTGAAATTTTGATAGTTAAAAATATCTATTCAGTAGTAAAAAGATCTATATTAATTTTTCGAAGAAATTTAACTTAACCCTTTATAAGGCCATTTTTTTCCCCTAGTCATGATATATTAAAATATTTATAGGATTATGATACGTGATTCATTTAACTTATTCGATAAATTTAATTTGATTAATTAATTAATTTGGTTGATTATTAATTAAATATCAAATCATGATACCATTTTTTATGAGATAAAAGTATTGAAGCATATAAGCTTCTGTTTTATAGCAAAAATTTGTCAGAATTTATGCCCACCTACATCATTTCAAACAAAAATTGTTGAATATAGAAGGAAGCCTTCTTCCCATGGCCCTAGAAAGGATTAAAATAATTATATATATTTATTTTTTTGGAACACTAAACAAATTCTTTTATCAGGTTTATAATCAGGCATCGAATTGCTTTTTCGAGTGCAAATAATTAATATTTTAGTGAACATAAATGTTCATGTAATAATTTTTAAAATTGCGCCTATTTTTGAGACATTCTATTTTTTCTTATATAGCAGTTGCATTATTCTATCTTCCCTTTTGGATAATAGATGGCGATGCCTGATTAGGTACGCATCCCATAGTGCATTGCGATTGTAATTATAAGTAGATGTGATACTGTTATGTTAAGGTGCGCGCGTTAATGTCTCGTCTTATCTATCGTGTTTTGGGTTTGCTTTGTGTGAAATGTGGTCATTAAAGAAATCGAAAACATGGGTCCTCTTACTTCCACTGAACGGATTATGGTGATCTTCATTCCACCATATTTATTAATTTTGAAGAATGACATAACGAAGAATAATTGGACACATAATTTACATAGTCTGATGTGTGGTATAAATGTGGAATACAAGTCTGATGTGGAACCAAAACTTTCACGACATTTTTTTAAGTCAACAATGCCTTTTCAGGTTAATCTCTAACTGACAACAGCCCACTCATACAGTCAAATATGTCTTGCCGTATTTAGTGTGAGAAATCTTGAATACCAACCCTCACCTTGTTTTCCTTTTCCCAATTCAATCAAAATGAGATCGCATGTGATACATTGTATTTTTTTATATATTATTTGTTTGCTGTCCTGTTAAGAGCGATCGATTCCCGTGCGACCCGCTTACTCGATCGATATGGGCTGATGCTATCCGTGTCATGCAAATTTATTTTTCCGATAAGGACTCGGCTCGCATCGATTACGGGCGATGTTGCGTGAGCCTTATCGAAGAGCCATTGAACCTGAGCGTGCTTCACCGGTGCGGAGCTTAATTGTGGTTCAAGCGCGTGCCTTCGGTGGTGGATCGTTGTCATATATAGAGGAACGTTCTCTTTTCAAAGGGAATGTGGTTTTATGGCACAGTCATAAATGTTTGTCATGAGAATTCTAGTTCGGCTCTGTTTTAGAAGTTGTTTTATTATTTAATCTGTCGCCTTTGCCACCAGGCTGGTTTTTTGGAAATATCGGTTGCATTAAATTGAAATTAAATTTCTTATGCATCACTTTATGTTCGTCATTCTGTCGATGAAAGAGCAGTTTGCCTAAACAATTTCAGTCTCGTGATAGCCTTATACCGTTAAAAACTTGTGTCTTGATTATCTCTCACTTTCCGATTCCTCATGTTAACTGCTGTGATAATTCGTAGATTTTTTTTTTTTTTTAGTTTTCAGCAATAGAAGGAGAATCACGTCATTAATTACTTGATGAAACAATGAAGTTGGTTTGAATTTCTTTGCCACAATGAAATACATTGTTAAAAATTATGCAAAAGATATTTTTAAGAATTTTCAACTTTTTGTGAAAAATTACATTGTGATTGAATTTGTAAAAATAAAAACAATTTTTTTAAAGTTAAAAATGTTATAAAAGTAAATTTTTTCTTTAATACTTTCAGAAGTTAAAACGGATCAATTTTGATTAAAAGTTTAAAAAACAAAACACTATGAGGTGTTTACTCATACATTCTAAAGTATATCTGTTCCGAATTTGGTAGTACTAGATTTAAATATCGACATAATACTCTTCACTTCCTTTTGTTAGTATGGATTCATTTTTTTATGAAAAAGACTTTCGATTCTATAATTAGCGACCTGACCCATAGACGATAAAGATTGAGAAATACGATGAGTAATTGTTAATGAGAATGCTATGCAGCAGCTGAACTATTGATAATCAGATGCTTTGCCTATGAATTTCAACCATGTTTACGTGCTAAAGTGTAGGAATCAAGATTCCCCCCCCCCCCCCAGGACACTACTTCCAAGATCACAAAAAGATACGAATCTTCCCTGAACTATTTGGAGATTTGTTACTTCTTATCATTCTTATTTTCTTATTAAAATTTTACCAACCACTGTGGGGAAAGGAACTATAGATTTTAAGTTCAGCACAAATTATGTTACTGGCAATTATGCCATTCTGATTCTGAAAACATCTTGATTCTTAATATGGTATTGTAATGAAAGTCTAACAAGCTAGGGCTAATACTTAACTATTTTACGCAACATGGATGATTTAAAATCATAAATAAATGATAATGTAAATGTAGCATGGTTATAGACTGAACAACCATATCAGTTAATTTATGCACAGATATTATCAAGAATCAGAACTATTACACTTGTATAATAGAATGAATCCTTCGTAATCGATGAATGCATGCTAATGTTTATAAGGAAAGCTCAACCCTTCATCGCTATCGGAATCATTTTATGTGAGGCTCGGAGAAATTGAATTTCATTTCATTCAATGGAGGTCAGTAAAACCAGCCAGCTAGATGATGCAATTTCAGCACATGGAATAATATGACAGTGGTTTGTGTAATGTAACCGAGAGAAAGTCATTTTCTGTAAAATTTTAGTCATTGACTTATTTTAATTGGAGTCTCAATTAAAAAAAAACTTTTAATTCTACGAATTCATTATATTTCACAACAGTCGTCTTTGCAAACAAGTAACGGTTTTGATTTCGCTTTTAAAGTTTCTAGCAATTTTGAATTGAAATTTGAAGCGACATTCAATAAATTTTTTGAGGTCCGCGTTTATTGAAAAATTTAATTTTTTTTAAAAGGGATTCTTTTAAAAAATTTTAAAAAAATTATTTGATGCCCATTTTGACAGGAATGGACATTTCTATATAAAGTGATACCAGAAGGGATTAAGAATTAACTTCTATCCTTTATATTATTATATCTCTATTTTTGCTTTAATTAAGTTTCATTATAAAGAAAAATCAATCAAATCTTACTCGGGTGACTTATTTCAAATAGAAATAACTTCATAGCTGATTTAATAAATCTGAGTGTGTATTTCTTTGCTTAATAGTCTGATTCATTATATATTTGTCGACACTGAAAACAGGGATTTAGTTATCCTATAAAGGCCCGATTAAATGTTATTAATCTTTAAAAGAGCAAGATTCATTTCATTATTAATTTTTTCGAAAGCAGTTTCTCTAGGGAATGCTGAAAATTATTTTTTATTAGATGTTGTAGTCGCTATTGTAATACTAACCATAACTGAATATGATGACGTCAGAGAGAGCGCCCTCTGATGCCTTGTGGGCCAATGACTCAGTTCAGATCTAGCGATGGCATGCTCCATGCTCTTATGTATGTATCTTAAAATTATTCTAAATTTTTGTATGTAAATTATTTGTGTGTAACACAACCTGTATATGAATAACTCTGTTACACTCATTCGGACTTTTTACTGAACCCTTTGACGAGACCACAATGTTGTGCTCAATGTTACTTTCTTCACTCTTTCCAAATATTGCATCCATTTCTTACAAGTCAACAACACTGAAAGATTTAATGGAGAGGACTGCTTTTCCGGGTGGCACAGTCTTTATGACGTCACTCCCGCGGGGTCGCCGATGATGCAGAAAGCATTTTCGGAAGATTTCTCGACTCGTCATCCTTTTGTCTGCGGCCATTCATCATCGGTGTCGTCGGGCGCTGTGGGGGACGACAGTTTTTCGCATCAGCCTCCGCGCTTGGTCGAGCGGGCGGCAAATTTGCCGGCTCTTGTTAATAGAGGATCCCTTTTGTGCAAGTTCGCCGCTTAGAGGAAGACTTCTTCATGGCACTTTGAATGAAGCCTATTAGAGAGATTCCTTGTAATGACCCATTGAGATGATTATCATAACTCAACTATGGGGAAATTTTTGCTCACTTTCTCCGATCACAATCCTTAGAACCTAAAACCATTTCTTTTTTGAAAGTGAATAGAGGGAAATCCCGGTAGTACGGACCATGTTCCTAGGGTCTATTGATTAATAACGACTCATTAGAATGCCTAAAGCTCACTTCTAGCATCAGGTCGCTAGAGATAATTTGTGATACCATATGCGGATAATTCATTGGCATAACTGCTTTGCGTCGCTCTCCAACCTGATTTTCTTTATTTATGAACTTTCAGCTTGCTACTTCGCATAATTTTTGATGACTCCTTGTGCGGTTACAGCTAAGATTATGAAAAAAAAATTATTTTGCAACTTTATTTACATTTAGATTCCTTATAAAAAACCTATAATAATACTTCTCATAATTCAATACTAGAAAATAGATGCTCCGGTTTTCTGATTCAAGAACTCCAAAGTTATTTTAAATATCACGAACTCCAAAACAATTTCATATATATATATATAAATTTGTCTGAATTATTTTTATATTAAATTAATTCATATTTCTTTTATTTTAAAATTTTATTTTATTCCCTGATCCAAATCTCGTTTTTTTAAAAAAATTTAGTTTTTCTAACATGCACTTTTAAAAAAATTGATTACTTTTTAATTTTCATGCAGCAAGTAAAAGGGTTAAAATCCCTAACGCCCACGGATTCCTTTCAAAGATACCCAAGATTCCCTTTTCCAAATCAATACTTGTCAAAGAAATCCTAATAAGAATCTCTCGGTAAAATGCTCTGTGGGAAAAATTTCTCACAATTTTACTCGTTTTCTTGTTGGTGCGAATAAACGTGTTCCACATTTGTCCTCATGTATAAATCATATAATTTCCAATATGCATGCACTCTTGTCGACCACTCATCTGCAAACTTATATATAATATAAAGATTTCATTGAAAATTGAATGTATATATTCATACTAACTTGTGAACTGGAATAATTTCAATTGGAATTAAAACAGCAGTGAGTATTTTATTGAAAACGGCCGAGTTCCAGCTAAAAAGAGGTATAAACAATATCGAAAATTTTATTTTTCATGAACTCTCTGATTATTAAAGATAGAAGAGTTATTCAAATTAGCTGAATTATCACTTCATCGTAACGAACAACTTTTACCCTAGAATGTAATTTAATTTAATTGTTTTAAACAAAAATGATCCCCTAAAATGATTTTTTTATACAACCACTGAAGAACTAAATCGTTGGAAGAGATGCCATAGGTTTATTTCTTTCCATATTTGCCCCACGATTCACTTAGAGTTATGATAAAATAACTGGATTTCTTTAACTTCCCTATTTCTCTTAAATAATAAAATTCATTTTTATATAATAAAATAATTTGCTGTTATAGTTTATTTTTTCTTATGTTATTGTAACAGAAGAATCGTGTGTCTGCTTTCGATTCTAGGAAACTCGGCCGTGACTTTCACCTTGCAATAACATACCCCATGGCGGTTTAATTCAAATTGAAATTGCTTTAGTACGCAAGTTAACACGAGCATTAGCTTCTCAACAAAATGCTTATATTATATGTAAACGTTTGTAGAAAAATAAGGAAGAGTAATGTTATGAGGAAAGGAGAGCATCGTATCCCGAGGCACAGTGAATATTTCTCGCCATTCATTGTGCCAGGGGATTCGAGATGGGCATTTTAGTTTACTGCTAAGATAGCCAGGGCCTATACATTGCGAAATTTTAAAATATTCAAGGGAATCACGATAATGAATTGCCCCTGTAATGAGGAAGCTATATTCTATGTATACTAAAAAGTAAGAGGCAGAATTCTTCAGATGTTAGCTTTCAGAGATTAAATCTAATTTGTTTCTTTTTAATTCCGTAATATAAACTATTTATTTAAAAATAAAAATTAGAGCTTGGTATTTATTCAAATGTAGGGTAAAATGTTTTTTTTAATGGTATTGCCCTAATTGTATTAGTTTAGTAATTTTATTCGGTAATCAGTATAGGAAAATAATCAGTTCTGAATTCAAACAATACATTACAATTCAAAAGTCTGACCATTTCATTCATCGTTATTCGTCTTCCCATCATTGCTCATGTGCATTGAATCGACTCATTTCCTCGAATGACAAGTGAATAAAGTAAGTAAAATAAAAAGAAAGAAGAAAAATTAATTTTATTTCCGTACCAAATGACGAATTAGTTTATATTAAGTTTGAGGTGACTTTATATATTAAGTTTGAAATTGTATTTTTGAAGGTAATATATTAGATAATGAATCAATTACTTTAAAAAAATTCATGCAGTCTCGTTAATAAATTGGCAGCAAATCGGAGACATTTTCTCATGTGACCCGCAAAATCAAAAAGTAGGATTTTATCCAGGGAGCCTTGATCACTATATTTATGTCTCGTGGTGGTAAAGCGCATTTGGCGATGTTTAAGATTTCAAGTGTTCATTTAAAAGCACTCACGGGACGATTATGTTTAAAAGTAAGTTCAATTAAGTAGTCAGTATGATCTCTTTACTATTTAGAGCGCCTTAAACATATGAGTATATCGAAACGCAGGTGTTAGTCCATTATAAAAATAAAAATTATAACCCCTCGGTAAACCGAACGAGAAAGAAAAAAAATAAATATATATCCCTCATAATGTTTTATGATTTTTTTTTTCTTATTCTTTTGAATGTACGTTCATCTTTCCAATCTAATAGCTTTTTCAACAAGCAATAGACTTTCATGCTCAATAAATCACTCTAAACATATTCTACAGGATGCTTTTAAGTACAAGGTAATGTGATGTATGCGGGTTTTTTCTTCTCAATCTATATGGGTGTAGTCAGTAACGGAAAATTTAAAGCCTAACTGCTGCATTTGATTTGCTACTTAATGGTTGTTACACTTAACTTTAAATGTATCATTATTTCTCTAATTTAAAAAGGCGTGTTTTTTCCCCCCTCTCTTTTGCTTTTGAATATACCTTATGTGACGAAAGTAGAGCGTGGATTACATGTGTTGTTAAGTTGCAATTTTTTTTTTTACAGCGGTTTCTGAATTAATTGTTTCTACTTACAGCTGTTCCGATTTTAAGAATCATTCTGTGCGTTTCCATTTCTGATGTTTTGAAAACTCTTCTTTATTTTAAAGACATAGTTATCATTAATAATGTTTTTAAAAAAATCGCCTGAAGTCGGGGTGTTTTAATTTCAGTATCATTTGAGTGTAGGCTGTTGTGTTAATTTGTGTATCTATAGGCAACTGGCAACTAAGTGGCGGTTTATGGACGGAGTAAGGGGCTTGTGAAAATTATAGATGTCGTCACGGCACAATATTACCGCGTTAAACTTGTTTTTTAAACCAAATTATGATGGGGAAGATAGTATTTTGCTTCGGGTGCCCTTATCCTTCAAATACTACAGCAGTCATGGTTACGGCTAGAATAAGATTTTAAATTTGTGGGTCGTGACCCTTGGTGATTCGAGTGTCAATTTTTGGTGGTCTTGGCAAGATTTTGAATGTGTACACATTTTTCCATAGTATTCAAAATTATGATGTGGGCTTAAAATCTTTATCGATCCACTTTGTAACAACATGGTAAAACACACACACACACACACACACACACACACACAAACAAACAAGCGTCTCGTGTTTGCCCAGACCCTGCCATCTAATTAGAAACTCTTTTTGTTGAATGTTCAATTCATTTTGAATGTTCTATGAATGTTCAATTCATTT